>CAUYSK010044265.1:0-35458 GCA_963575035.1 Avahi laniger | reverse complement strand
TGTTGTCTGGGCTAGAGTGCTGTGGCATCATCCTAGATCACAGCAACCTCAAACTCCTGGGCTCAAGCGATCCTCCTGCCTCAGCCTCCCCAGTAGCTGGGACTACAGGCATGCGCCACCATGCCCGGCTAGTTTTTTCTATATATTTTTAGTTGTCCAATTAATTTTTTTTTATTTTTAGTAGAGACGGGGTCTCGCTCTTGCTCAGGCTGGTTTCGAACTCCTGAGTTCAAACAATCCACCCGCCTCGGCCTCCCAGAGAGCTAGGATTACAGGCGTGAGCCACCGCCCCGGCCCTATATTTTTCTTTTTAATAAGTTTTAGTGATTACAGTTTTTGTAGACTTTGTCATTTTATTGTAGTATATACACATTTTATCTCTAATCTGCTGAGGCTGTGGAGAGGAGGCAATATGGAATGACTACTATGGGTATTGGGTTTATTTTGGGGGTAATGGAAATATTCTGGGATTGAATAGTGGCAATAGTTACACAGTCTTGTGAATATACTAAAGCTACCAAACTGTATATTTTGAAATGGCAAATTTTATGTTATGAGAAATTTTGTTATGTGAATTGTATCTCAATAAAAAAATTAAACCATTATGTAGATCAAAACATCATCAATAAAATTAAAAATCAAATAACAAACTAGGAACCTAAGAAGTAATTTTTGCAACATATATGACAGATAAGGGTGTAATTAACAAATTTACAACAGAAAACCAAAAAAAAAAATCTATGAAATACATGAATAATTTCGACTTCACTAGAAATAAAAGAAATACAAATTAAACAATTACATATATATCCTGTCATCTCAGCAAAGCTTTTAAAAAAATCATAGCACTAAGGGTTATTTTTTTAAAAAAAGAGCGGAGGTAGTGAAAAGAATTTAGCAAATAACAACGAAAACCCCATAAAACAAAACAATAAAACAACTCATCAGAGAAAACACCCAAACATGCTTTCTACTGCTAAAAAACAATCCTTTAAATTAATTAATTGAATTATCCAACTCGATTATCTACATTGAAGGAATTCTTTATTTCACTTTACCTACCTTGGCAGCTAGTTTAATCCAATCTTCAGTAGAAATTTTTATGAATCTTCAGTCATTTTATGTGTTTTGTAAATACCTTTAAAGTGCTTATTAAATGATAATGAAATGTGTTCTTCTAAATATCTTCAGGATATATGCAATAAAGCTTGGATGAAGATAGTACCACATTGCTAAACTTTATCCTCTAAACCTTTGTATCATAGAATAATCTAAAAATATTCGATGATCCATAAAGTGTTACTATACCTGTGTACTGCGATCACAGAAGTAAAAAGTCTAGGACTTCCAGGAACCAGATTTGTAAATATAAATTCAAAACGAGTGCTGTTACATTTTGTTAGTATATAAAGAGCTTCAGTTTGGCCTCGTAATTTCTGTAAGGACAAATTTATTTAAAAGTTCAGATTTTAAGAGCAATTTCTCATTTATAGTTAAAACAAACATCAACTTCAAATATCTAATGTTTATTTACTAAATATATATTTCAATAAGATTTTTTAGACTTACAGAGTTAGCAGTCCTTGTTGTAATAGTCAATATGCAGTTGTAACCGATAGCTGAAACCCAAAAGCAAGAATTTAAAGAACATGATACAGTAAACTGAGAAAAACTGCTTTTCTAAAAAAATCCTATATACAGAATTTTTAACAGTTTTAAAAATTAAACATATATAGAACTTTAAAAATTTTTATGAAATAACTACACATTTAAGTTAAATAATAAAAAGAACTAAAGAGTCAATTCTGCCTCTGAACAAACAAAAAGGAAGAGTGCTTCTCTAAAACCTATACAGCATTATTTACTGAAAATTTTAGCACTACTATAAGTATAGCTGGATAATCTAAAAGAGTTTTTAAAAATAAGTGAAACAAAATTTAACACAATGAAAGATTGTACTTTATTAGAGTTTAGGTATTCTTTTTTTTTTTTTTTTGAGAAAGAGTCTCACTCTGTTGCCCTGGGGCTAGAGTGCCGTGGCGTCATCCTAGCTCACAGCAACCTCAAACTCCTGGGCTCAAGCAATCCTCCTGCCTCAGCCTTCCGAGTAGCTGGGACTACAGGCATGCGCCACCAAGCCCGGCTAATTTTTTCTATATATTTTTAGTTGTCCAATTAATTTCTTTCTAATTTTAGTAGAGACAGGGTCTCGCTCTTGCTCAGGCTGGTTTCGAACTCCTGAGCCCAAACAATCCGCCCGCCTCGGCCTCCCAGAGTGCTAGGATTACAGGCGTGAGCCACCGCGCCCGCCTAGGTCTTCCTTCTTAAACAAGTTATAGCACATTGTCAAAGATAAGCAAAAAACAAAACGATTCAAGGACAAAGCCCTAATCTCACATATGTCCAAGACATAAAATAAACTGACTAAAAAATAATAATGATTTCTTTTGCATTATGATGTAGTCTGTGGCTAGTCTTGGATTTCTAAAGTTTTTTTAATCAATTTAAGATTTTCACATATTTCATGGCATAGCTTTTTGGTATCAAAAGCCACCATGCAAGTTCACTTGACAAAGGATTTTTTCTTTAGAATTATCTAACTAAGATACTTACAAAGATTGAACCTGGATAATGCCAAAGAGTGCCAGATAATTCTTAAATTTGTTACCAAGAGTCTACCTAAAAGCAAACAAATAAAAAATAGGTTAGCTTAAGTAGGGACCTATTTTTCCAGTACTGAATGAGGTGGATATGGAACTTCTGGCCCAGTGTCAGAAGCAACATTCATAGATATTTTTCTTATTAAGTGAAAATATGTATTGTGCATATCTACTTTATGTAAGGTATACAATATATGATTCAGAATCCCAGAGAAACAAAATCTGACAGTTTTAGAAGGGATATAGGTATTCTTTGCTAATACCATGGCTCTAACTGAAACTGACTGATGAAAGAATTGTGTACTAGATTTTTGTCTTAATAGAAGCTGTTCTGGGGTTCCAGGAAGTCATATGTATACAAATGAAAATGAATATGGGATAATTACAAAGCCATTGATTGAAATCACTTTTTTTTTTTTTTTGAGACAGGGTCTTACTTTGTTGCCCAGGCTGGAGTGCAATCGTGCCATGATATCTCACTGCAGCCTCAAACTCCTGGGCTCAAGTGTTTCTCCTGCACTAGGGCTATAGGTGTGTACCACCACACCAGCTAACTTTTAAAATTTTTGTAGAGATAAGGACTCACCATGTTGCTCAGGCTGGTCTTGAACTCTTGGCCTTAAGCAATCCTCCTGCCTTGGCCTCCCAAAGTACTGGGATTATAGACGTGAGCCATTGTGCCTGGCTGAAATCACACTTTTCAAAGTACTTTCACATACATACTAATCTCTGCCATATGAGTGCTCTCTTAGCAGTTGTCATTTTAAAAAGCCATATACTTATATACTCAATTTTGCTGTGACCAACCTTTTTTTGCTCATATGAAGTTATGGCCAAGCTGAAGTCTATTTATTTAAGACTTTGAGGCTTTGTACTTTTCCTTCTTTATCTCTCTCTCTTTTCTTTCTTTCTTTCTCTTCTCTTCTCCCTCTCTTTCCCTCTCTTTCCCTCTCTCTTCTTTCTTTTCGAGATGGGGTATCACTGTGTTGCCCAGGCTGGCCTCGAATTCCTGGGATTTATAAGCATGTGCCACTGTGCCCAGCATTGTACTTTTCATTACAGCATCAGACTGATGTTCTTACACTGAAATGCAAAGTTAGATACTTCATTTCTCAAAGTGTGTCCTGTGCAGTAGTAACCCCTTACAGATGGTCCAAGAAAAAAAAAAGTCAAATGAATCTGAGCATGGTAAACTAGGTATATTGGAGATATACAATTAGCATATTAGGATAGCTTTGAGATATCTTGAAATAATAAACTCACTTAAATTTAACACATTATTTCTCTAACAAATTATAGCCATAGAATTCTTTTGATGAGTAATGTATAGCCAAGTCATATTCTTTCCTCCCTGAAAACCTCTAGAATGTCTAAAATCAGAGAAATTAGGCCTGCATGAATACTGGAGCTAGATGTGATAGAAAAGGAGGTTCTAAAAAAAAAAAGAAAAGCATTCTCAAGGAAGATTATGAAAAATCACAGAATATGTATGACAATAAGCTGGAGTGTAAGGTTCACACAAGAAGACTGGTATTGCACCTATTAGACTATGGATCCAACAGAAAACAGATGGCACGTTCAGATTAGGATAACTGAAGTTATTGCAAAAGGCCTTATTATAAAAGTATGGATGGTGTTAGGAACCATAGGTGAATCAGCAGACCTGTTACTACACCAGGTCCAGAAGGACAAGAGGGAGCAGTTAACAAAATCTGGAAAGAACAACAGTCCTCTGCAGCTGACTGCTTTGAGGCGGGAGACAGACATAGCCAACCTTTCACTGGGAAAGAACTAGTGGAATAAATACCAGACCTCACACTCCTGCCTCCCTTTGATCTTCTGCCATGGCTCTTAAAACTGGAAACCAGAGTGTACAAGGAACCCTTTGATGTACTCTATTGAAGTCATCTTCCCAGGGCAAGGGGAAAAGGGTGGAGAAGGGTGCTAGACCTGGAGGGACACATGGAAGATAGCAGCATGAGCAAGAAATGTTGTTTTGGACAAACTAGAAGTTCTTCAATACTAGATAAATAAATCCAGACTTAGATCTAATCGCAATGGAGGCAGTTGAGTTGGGGGTGGGGTTTAGAATTGGAATTGGGGAGGATTGAAGATTTTTGAGGATTGTGACCCCAGCAGTTTAGAAAGAATGTAGGCAGATTGGTTCATTACTTAGCTATGTGATCTTGGAAAAGTTAAATAACCTCTCTGTTCTTCAGTTTCCTCATTTGAAAAAAATACACAATAGTATCTACTTTATATTTTTATATTATTTTTATTATTATTAAATGAGATTATATATTATATAAATGATTCAGGACAGTTACTGACAAATAGTAAACATGCGCAATGTTAAAATCTATTTTTAAAAATATCTTAATCCTTTAACAAACTCATTTGTGTGACTTATTTTTTTTATTACAGACACATTGGTTTATATTTTTCTTATGCTATTTTACCTAGGCAACGCTTTATCTCTACAACTGGGATATGAGCTCAGGACATCTTATTGATTCTTTTATATTTTTCTATCAGAAGGTCCCAGGAGAAATTATGGAGTAGGGACAGTTTGCCTTATAAAACCACTGACTAAGTCTGTTTACCTTTTTTTTTGCTCTTGGTACATCTCCTACAAGTCTCTAGGATTCTTACGCTGCCTCTGTGCTACTGAAGGACTCTATCCTACAGCTCCAAACCCAGTGTTCCTGGCATGAAATTTTCTCTCTGTCCTCCCAAACATGGAAATATAGTTTTCCCTGTTTCTACTAATCTCCCAAACACTGAAATATGGCTGTTCCTGCTTCATTCTCACGTGGCTTCAGTGTGCAAAGCTCATCTGAAAATGTCAAGTCAGGGTACTTATAGTTGAGAGGGATTAAATGTGTGCTAATCTTCTGGGATATTTATAGTTTTAACACAGGGGCTCCTGAACTTGGCAATGTCTTAACTTGGTCATTTTCAAACTGCTAGAAAGGAGAAGAGGGAGATGGCTAGAAGGCAGGATTCCCTTTTCTACCACCTATCAACTAGAAGCTTTGCACACTCCTGTAAAATTTCATTTGACTGAAGCTTTCTGAAGTCTGTGTACACAGAAAGTTATTTTTATTAATAGTAGGATTTCAGGCATTGTGATAAAGATCTTTGTCCAGGGAGGCTTTTTGCCCTCCCTACTCCAAAGTACTAGTATAAGATCTTACACTCAATGAGTATTGGTTTTTTTTTCTTTTTTTTTTGAGACAGAGTCTCACTCTCTTGGCTGGGGCGAGTGCCGTGGCGTCATCCTAGCTCACAGCAACCTCAAACTCCTGGGCTCAAGCAATCCTTCTGCCTCAGCCTCCCGAGTAGCTGGGACTACAGGCATGCGCCACCATGCCTGGCTAATTTTTTTCTCTATATATTTTTAGCTGTCCAATTAATTTCTTTCTATTTTTTTTTGGTAGAGATGGGGTCTCGCTCTTGCTCAAGCTGGTCTTGAACTCTCAATGAGTATTTGATGAATTGAAAAATGTTCTAGAGGCTGGGCGCCGTGGCTCACGCCTGTAATCCTAGCTCTCTGGGAGGCCAAGGCGGGCGGATTGTTTGAGCTCAGGAGTTCGAAACCAGCCTGAACAAGAGCGAGACCCCGTCTCTACCAAAAATAGAAAGAAATTAATTGGACGACTAAAAATATATATAGAAAAAATTAGCCGGGCATGGTGGCGCATGCCTGTAGTCCCAGCTACTCGGGAGGCTGAGGCAGGAGGATCGCTTGAGCCCAGGAGACTGAGGTTGCTGTGAGCTAGGATGACGCCACGGCACTCCAGCCAGGGCAACAGAGTGAGACTCTGTCTCGGAAAAAAAAAAAGAAAAATGTTCTATTACCCATGGTCTTTGTCTGGACTAGTGGATGGACTGTCACATAAGCATTCTTGCCAATCCGTATGAGAACAACCAAGTTTTCTCTTGGCCTCCTCAAGTTAATTCAGATTTCCAATACAGCCATCTTGACAGTGGAATTATCAAATGCACAAACTAAGACTTTTTGTTTACTACTAGATCTTCCTAATCCACTCTCACCCAGGCCTGATCGACACCAGGAAGCATTTCAGAAATGTGACCTAAGCATCCTTTTAAGGACGGGGCCTAGCCATTGACAGTATCTGTCTATAGCTGGTGGTGACAGGTTCCCCTCAGAGAAAAAAGGCTTGCAACAGGATCTGCTACTTTTGCATAACACTCTAGAGCAGACCAGCAAAACAGCTGAGAGAGCAGGTGACCACTCACAAAGCTGCAGTGACCATGTCCTGCCAATACAGGTTACTGCTCCTTCTCTGGTATTTACTGATCTCCCTTATCTGAGTGAGTTCTGCTCCTTTTCTCCACTTACTCCTCTTCTAATAAGAGGTTTATGTCCCTCTCTTCTAAAACTTCCTCTTCTCCACCAAAAACTTTTTGGATATAAGCTGCCACTCCTCATCTCCCAATTTTTTTCCTTGAAGAACAATAATGATGTTTCCAAGACCTTGCTGGTCACTGGCTCCATAGACAGCTGTTGTATTCAGTCTAGACTTAAAGTTCCAGCCTTGGGGAATTCGGTTTGGGAGGGATCTAGAGTCCAGCCATACTAGTCCTCAGTGACAGAAAAGTCTCACAGGACTTCCAGTACTTGACCTACAAATAGCCTTCAAAATACTGCACCAAGTTTACACTCGACATGTCCATCTCTAGGTATCAATCTTAGGCAACTGCACATTACTCCTGGATTTCTTAAAAGGAAGTGTGGTTCTAGGTACCACGGCTATGACCTACGTATGTTTCACTACCCCATATCCTTTTTTAGGGAGACAGATCCAAGGATCAGAACTATCCTAGGCCTCTTGTAAACAGGGCTCCTAGAGTGGGTTTTTGTTTTGTTTTGGTTTGGTTTTTTGGTAGAAATGGGGTCTATGTTGCTCAGGCTGGTTTCAAACTCTTGGCCTTGGATGTGAGGGCCATCTGGCTGCGACATCTGTCACCCCACTGATCACCAGGATTGATTCAGCTGATCTGGCTGGCTAGGCGGGTGTCCCCTTCCTCCTTCACCGCTCTAAGAGCGTCCCTCCTGAAGCTGCACACTCAAAGAGAATGACCTTTCCCAATAGAGAAGGACCATTCTTCGGTCAAGGGTATACAAGTAGTTGCACTCCCCTGCTAGAACCTCCAAACAAGCTCTCAAACTCTTGGCCTCAAGTGATCCTCCTGCTTTGGCCTCCCAAAGTGCTAAGATTAGAGGCATGAGCCACCATGCCTAGCCAACTCCTGGAATTTTAACGGTTACACTGGATAAAGGTGATGTTAGAACCAGGACGTATTCAAGGACCAAAGTTGAGAAAGGACCTGTGTTCCCTGGCTACAGGTTTAACACTTATCCTTTCTTTTGTTTAAGTCTGAGAAAAGTCTTATGTGGATTTAACTCTCCCATCTCACAATTATATTTACATATGATGCTATTTCATGTATTCTCTAGCTAATATGATTCAACATTTGTAAATCAAACCAAAAATATATAATGTATTAAAAAATATACTCACCTCTATCCCCATTATTTCCTTTGGTGTCTTCAATTGAATCTAAACAATCAATAAGGACTTCTCCAGGTCTTGTTTTCATTTGCCTAAAATAAATATAAAGGTTTTAATTTTATAGCTACAACTATACCTGCTTACAATCTATCTAGGGAGAAAGAGACATATGCATATAAAACAGCCAACAGTATAAATGAAACTATACCAAATGCTCATGCATTTAAAAATAAGGTCTTCAAGAACCTCAAGAACCTAGAGATCAGAGGGACCTGGAGTGACCAGGGCTATTTGCAGTAAGGCAGACTAGAAGGAGGGGTAGGATTTGGGGAAATACAAGAGAAAGAGAGGAGAGTCCATGATTAAAGACCAGGAACAAGAAATGATAACGGCATGTGAGAAGACTAGAGGAAGAAGGTCTATATTGAGAGAGTGAGAAAAATACTGTTGGATTAACTAAGGAAGAACCAGATTATAGAGAACCTTGTGTGCCAGTCCAATAGGTATAGGCCTTATCCTGTGGACAGGGGAGAACCCCAGAGGTTCTGAGTAGAGGAAAGGACATCAGGCAGTTATGGAAGGCAAGGTTACAGAAGGGTTGCATGAAAAGCATCTTCAGGACTTGACAAATAAATAGATACAAGAGATAAAAGGAAATGAAGAATGAAGAATAGCTTGCTGCCTGATAGAATACATTCTATAGTGTTGAAAAAAACTAGCAAAATATCTGGTAGAGCCTTCTAATACATTCTCCACAGAGCCAACTCAATTACCTATTGAAAATAGAGACATGACCATATCACTTCTCTGCTTAAAAGCCTTCCATGTCATCCTGCTATCCAGAAGTTGAAGTCTAAAATCCTCAGCTGAAAATTTCACAATCTGGCTAATTTTCTGTTTGTACCTTCAACCTCTTCCTGCCACAGCCCCTGCCTTCTAGCCAATGAAGTTATATCTATCTCCCTGATTCTGCTTCTAATGTTTATTCAATTCTTTCTTTTCTTTTTTCCCCCTGCAATACTCTCCTCCTGTCTACGATAACAAGATCGTGTCCATTCTTCTGGAACCAACTCAATGTTATTTCTTTGAGCCCTCCCCCAGGCAGAATAAACTGGTCTGTTTCTATAGTCCCCACCTTTTTGTTCATTTTTTCAGAATGGTACTTACCACACTTGTTACCATTGTCTATGTGTATTTCCTGCACTAGAATAGGGGGACGGTATAAATATCATTTCCTATTATTTTTATTTCTCTAGCTATCAGCACAGTAACTGGCGCAGCGGTCTCCAACCTTTTAAACACCAGGGACCAGTTTCATGCAAGACAATTTTTCCATGGGGTGGGGGCTGAGCTCTGCTGTCGGAGGGTTGGGGACTACAGAACTAGCATGTAGGAAACATTTGATAAATATTTAATAAACTAAAAATGTTCATGAAATGGACTTTTATTTGGATTAAAACCCTCCCAGGGCTGGGCGCGGTGGCTCACGCTTGTAATCCTAGCACTCTGGGAAGCCGAGGCGGGTGGATTGTTTGAACTCAGGAGTTCCAAAACAGCCTGAGCAAGAGCAAGACCCCGTCTCTACCAAAAATAGAAAGAAATTAATTGGACAGCTAAAAATATATATAGAAAAAATTAGCCGGGCATGATGGCGCATGCCTGTAGTCCCAGCTACTTGGGAGGCTGAGGCAGTAGGATTGCTTGAGCCCAGGAGACTGAGGTTGCTGTGAGCTAGGCTGATGCCACGGCACTCACTCTAGCCAGGGCAACAAAGTGAGACTTTGTCTCAAAAAAAAAAAAAACCCTCCCAGAATGACAGAGAAAAGTCATTGAATGTATGTAATACGTAACTATGATTTGTAATTTTACAAATTCCTTTCCCTAACTTCTTAAAGGATCTAATATTATGTTAGTATTAGATCCAGCTACAGCTAAGCCTGGGAGATGCATCAATATTTCATTTTTCCATCTAAGGAAGTGCTGTCCATGATAAGGAACCATAAGAAGTGGCTAAGAAGCTCCACGCCATTAATCCAAGAACCTTAGCTTTAACGTTTTCCATCACTTAATATCCCAATGGGCATATTTTTCCCGGGATTTTTGAGCAGATTTCTAAACATCTTCTCTTTTAAAGTATGACATTTTCTTTTTTTTTAAATTGTCTTTTATGGGTATCCATAACGTATGATATTTTCTAAAAATAGAGCTTCTGTTTGAGAGGTTTCCTCCTCCTTGGTGGTTTAGATGAGTAACTAGATGAAAGCTTAGCATGAACATAAAGTTTGCATGGTTAGGAATTTTGAAGACTGCTTACTCCCACCTCCCTCATTTTACAGACAAGAAGACTCAAGCTCAGAATGATGAAGTCATTTGTCCAAGAGCCCACAAGGTGTGTCATTATTCTAGACCTAGTTTAGAACCCTAGTTTCCTGAGTGCCGCCCTACGTTCCTACCACCATCTGAAACTGAACTCCCAAGCCCACTTGCGTGTACTGGACGCCCTAGCCCGGGGTGGTCTCAGCCATATTCGGTCTCACATTCCTGATAGGCTCCTTGGGCCAGGAGGGGGCCGAAGACAGCACGGGGCCGAAACGGTGTAATCCAGATGCGTTCTTGCTGAGGCGCTGGCCTCCGTAAGGACGCGCTGGCCCAGCCAGTCCGGGGTCTCCCGAGGCCAGACGACTGGCACAAAGCTCCTCCCACCCTGGCCAGGGCCGTGAGCTGCAGGGGTGCAGGCTCCCCCGCGGGTCCCGAACTCGCACCGCGGCGCCCTCTACGGGCTGCAGGGCCCTGGGGAACCTTGGAAACTCACTGCGCGGACACGTCGAAGCGGACATCCCGGTCCTCCCAAAGCGCGTCCAGCACCGACATGGTGACTGAGGCCCGAGGCCGGCGCTCTCCACAGCCGAGAGGCCCAGCCGCGTCTCGTCGGCTCCAAGGCAACGGGCCGCCTCTGTCGCGACGTGTACGGCGGGCGCTGAGACCCAAGCTTCCTCCAGGTAGCGCGCGCGCTTCCCCCAGCGCTTTCGCGTCTTTAAGCCGATTTGAGCCGCCAAGCAGGGATTGGGAAGGGAAGGAATCTCAGAGCAGCCGCCGCCCGGGCCGAGGACAGTGTGCATGACCTACGGGCGACCTTCCTCCCCTCCACGCAGACATCCTTTAGCCATTCCATTCTTCCCGCCATTTCTTTGCACCGTGAAGAAATTTAGACTTAAAACTTCCAATTCCTTACGTGGGCCCCGCCCGATTTGGCCCTGCCCACCTCTCCGGTCTCAAGCCCTCCTCCCTCCTTCTGCCTATACTCCAGGCAGGCACGGCTCAGAGCCTTTGGGGGACCCGCTTTCTTTGTTTGGAGCGCTGTTTCCCCAGATCTCTGCATGGCCTGCCGTTTGTCACTTAAGTCGCAGCTCAAATGTCAACTGCGGCTGTCCCTCATCATTCTATCCCCGTCTGTGAACAACCTGAGGACAGGCACTTGATCTATCTGTAATAGTTCACCGCTTTGAGCAATGTCTAGCTCTGTGCAAACACTGGGGATACTAATATGTTTTTCTCAGATGGAAGAGGGCGATGGAGACAGGAATACGTAGTGGACACATACTAAGGTAGGCCCCAGTGAGTCATGCCCTATATATATTATATATATATATAATGTAATATTTATTATATATAATCCTCTCCCCTTGAGTGTGGTGGGAACCTGTGACTTGCTTCTAGCCAACAGAATACATAGCGAAGGTGGTAAGATGTCATTCCCATGATTATGTTATGTTATATAAGACTCAGTACCAGGTGACTGAAGTGAGAAAGACTCTCCTGCTTACCTTGAAGAAGCCGGGGGCTATGATATGAACTTTAGTACCAGAGGCCTCTAGCCTGTAGGTGCAAGGAACTGAAATCTGTCAATAAGCTGAATGAGTTTGAAAGCAGATCTTCCCCCAGTTGAGCCTCTCATGAGGCTGTAGCTCCAGTAAATACCTGGATTGCAGCCTGGTGGGACCCCGAAGTAGAGATCCCAGGAAAGCTGTGCCTAGACTTCCTACCTACAGAAGTGGTTAGATAAGAAATGTCTCGTTTAAGCTACCAAATTTGTGATAATTTGTTATGCAGCAATAGAAACCAAATGTGGAATCGGCTTTGGAATGGAACTGGGTAGCAGGCAGACGCTTCTAGACCCAGCAAAATTCTACCAGTAGGAAGCAGGCTGATAAAATTACTCACCTGCAAACCTGTGATACCTTCCCTGAAAAAGCAAAGGTGACTAAAAGAATAGAACCAAGAGTCCAAAGAGTAGACTGAAAGTCAAGGAAGAGTATTCCCAGATTTTAAAACTCAATCAATAAAAATCCAACATTTGCCCAGATGGATATCAGAATTATTATACATCAGTGACTCATTTTACCTTCCATTCCCCACTTTTAAACTGATATATCTATAACTGTTATCTTGTGTCTGGCCCACCATTGTATGATAGAAGTGTTCAGAGTAGACTTGTCTCTTTAGCCTAACACTGTGGGTTAGACTGGGTCGTGGCCCTGTCCGTGGCCTGTTCTGGACTGGGCCATGCATCACCACCTGAGCTCTGCCTCCACCTCTCCACCCCACTCCCCACCCGTCCATGGAAAAATTGTCTTCCATGAAACCAGTCTCTGGTGCCAAAAAAGGTTGGGTATCGCTGGTCTAACAGGTCCACAGAAAGGAGTTGTGTTCTCAAGAACTGAATGTAATGGATTATACCCAGCCTCATCTGCACTATGTATAGATGATTTAGACGATGAGATTTTGGACTTTGAGCTGATGCTATAATAAGATGAGAGGAGAACCTTGGGAGGGGGGATTTTTTTTTTTTCCTTTGGAAGGAAATTGTTGGGGGCCAGAGGTTAGACAGTGATAGGCAGAATTCTGAATGGCTCCTAAGGTTCCTGCCCTCCTGGTGTATACTTCTTATATAATCCCACCTCTTGAGTGCAGAAGAATCTATGAGTACAGTAGGATATCAGTCGTGATTAGGTTGTTATATGGCAAAGGTCAAGGAGTTTTGCAGCTGTCATTAATGTACTTTGAATTAGTCAAAAGGAGACCATCCTTGGTGGCCTGACAGTATCAGATGATCCCTTAAAAGAGATCTCCCTGCTGCCTTTGAGGAAATAGAAACCATGTTGTGAGAGGACCACATGGATAGGAATTGAGGGCGACCTCTAGGAGCTGAGAGACAGCAAGAAAACAGGAGCTCCAGTCATCCACCCGCAAGGAACTGAATTCTGCCAACATTCTGTATGACTTTGATGAGATCGCATCCCTGACCCAACCTTGATTTCAGAAGAGACCCTGAGCAGAGGACCCAGCCTAGACTCCTGATCCACAAAAACTGTGAGATAATAAATTCGTGTTGGTTTAAACTTCTAAGACTGTGATAATTTGCTATGCAACAATGTTAAATTAATACATTGACATCACAGTAGAACTTTTGAAACAAAGACTGGGGGGAATACAATGACAGCCTATTATTTGTCAATATGCTTGTAACTGATCTTCACATAGTTTGTTTCCCAGACTTGTTTTTCCTCCCTCCTGCCTTTGTAAATAAAGTTGTGTGTGTGTGTGTGTGTGTGTGTGTGTACTTTTTAAAATCAACAGTATTAGGGTATAATTTACGTACAAAAAATACATACTGTAAGTATACACTTCAATGAGTTTTGACAAGTGTATGCATCTATGTAACCACTCCCATAATCAAGATATAGAACATTTCTGTCACCCCGAAAAGTTTCCTCATGTTCCTCTGCAGTCAACTCCAGGCCCCATGTAATTGCTGTCTATCACAATAGATTTTTTCTTCTTTTTTTGTTGTGGCAAAATATATATAACAAAATTTGCCATACTATAAATTAGTTTTGAGTGTTTTAGAATTTCATATAAATGGTGCAATAAATTATGTATTATACATATTCTTTGGTATACGGCTTCTTTTATTTGACATGTTTTTGAGGTTCATCCATATTGTTACATATCAATAGTTCATTCCTTTTTTTGTTTTTAAGACTAGTCAAGTACAATAGTGAGAAGAGGGGAAAAAGTAGAACAAGGAGTTCAATTTGTAACTAACTGTGAACAATCAATTGAGATAACTCACTATTTTCAGACCAGCCAGTTCATTCTGTTTTATTGCTGTCTGATACTGCATTCTATGGGTACACCATAATTTATTTCACCTCTTGGATGTTGGGGATTGTTTCCATTGTTCAGCTGGAAGTTGCCAAGAACATCATGCACAACTTAAAATTGCCGAGAACATTCATGCACAAGTCTTTTTGTGGACAGAGATTTTCATTTCTTTTGGGCAAATACCTAGGAGTGGAATTGCTGGGTCATGTGATAGGTATATGTTTAACTTTTTAAAAAACTGTCAATTGTATCTCCAGAATCTAGCACAGCATCTGGGACCTAATAGGATATCAATAAATATTTATTGAATGAATGAATAAATGAATGAGCTATGTGAGACTCACGAAGGAAGAATTTGAATAAACAACTGGAAGATTTTCAAAGAAAACTACATTTTTTTTTTTTGAGACAGAGTCTCACTCTGTTGCCCAGGCTAGAGTGCCATGGCATCAGCCTAGCTCACAGCAACCTCAAACTCCTGGGTTCAAGCGATCCTCCTGCCTCAGCCTCCCGGAGTAGCTGAGACTACAGGCATGCGCCACCATGCCCGGCTAATTTTTTCTATATATTTTTAGTTGTCCAGCCAATTTCTTTCTATTTTTAGTAGAGATGGGGTCTCGCTCTTGCTCAGGCTGGTCTCGAACTCCCAACCTTAAGTGATCCTCCCGCCTCGGCCTCCTAGAATGCTAGGATTACAGGCATGAGCCACCGCGCCCAGCCTCAGTTGTTAGTCTTATGTCACTGAGTCATTCTTCTTCTCCCTCCACTAACCATCTCCATTTGAAAATGATCACCATAGGCCGGGCCCAGTGGCTCACGCCTGTAATCCTAGCATTCTGGGAGGCCGAGGCGGGTAGATTGTTTGAGCTCAAGAGTTCGAGACCAGCCTGAGCAAGAGCGAGACCCCTCTCTCTACTAAAAATAGAAAAAAATTAATTAAAAATATATCGAAAAAATTAGCTGGGCAGGGTGGCGCATGTCTGTAGTCCCGGCTACTCGGGAGGCTGAGACAGAAGGATTGCTTGAGCTCAGGAGTTTGAGGTTGCTGTGAGCTAGGCTGATGCCACGGCACTCACTGTAGCCCGGACAACAGAGTGAGACTCTGTCTCAAAAAAAAAAAAATGATCACCTTCTTTATTAATGTTGAGAGTTCATACATGATAATAAATGCTTTTCCTCCAAGGTGTCAGCTTTCACCTTTCATTGAGCTCCCACAATATGTTGGATGCCCCAGTGGTTGCTATTTTTTCTTTCAAGCAGACACACCTTATTAGAACACAGTCAGTAAATCAAAATATATTATAAAACCTTAAGATTAAAAACAATCTAAAATATAGAATTTACATAAGATAAAATATGCTTTAGTGCAAATATTTTGTTCTTTTTCCAGTAAGGTGGCAATGTTGACTGAAATATATTTCTTTTTTTCTAGCTTTACTGAGACATAACTGATACACAAAAACTTGCATATAATTAAGCATAAGATTTGGTGAGTTTGAACATATGTATACACTTGCGTTGTCATTACCACCACCAAGGTAATAAACATATCACTTCCAAAAATTTCCTTGTGCCTCATTGTAGTTTTTGTTTGTTTTTGTGGTAAGAATAATTAACAGGAGATCTACCTTCTTATTACATTTTTAAAGACACAATACCTTATTGCTGACTATAAACACTATGTTGGACAGCACATCTCTGAAACTTACTCATCTTAACTATAACTTTATACCTGTTGAACAACTTCCCATATGTTCCTTCCCCATCCCCTGGTAACTGCCATTCTATTGTCTACTTCTATACATTTGACTATTTTAGATGTCTCATATAAGAGGAATCATGAAGTATTTATCACTCTGTGACTTATTTCACTTAGTATAATGTCTTCTATGTACATCCATGTTGTTGTGAGTGGTAGGATTTTCTTCTTTTTTCAAGGATAAATGATACTTCATTGTATGTACAGTCACGCACCGCATAACATCTTTCCAGTCAACCACGGACCACATATACCATGGGGCTGATTGTGGTGGTCCCTTAAGATTATAATACTTTACTTTTTCTGGGTTTAGATTTGTTTAAATACACAAATACTGACCATTGTGTCACAATTGCCCACAGTATTCAGTACAGTGACATGCTGTGCAGGTTTGTAGCCTAGGAGCAACAGGCTATACTGCATAGCCTAGATGTGTAGTAGGCTATAACGTCTAGGTTTGTGTAAGTACACTCTATGATGTTCACACGACAAAACTGCCTAACAATGAATTTCCCAAAGCATATCCCCATTGTTAAGCAATGCATGGCTATATACACCACATTTTCTTTATCTGTTTATCTATTGATGGACATTAGGTTGTTGCCATATCTACACTATTGTGAATAATGCTACAATGAACATGGGAGTGCAGATATCTCTTTGAGATTCTGATTTCAATTCTTTTGGATATATACCCAGAAGTGGGATTGTTGTATCATATGGTAGTTCTATTTTTAATTTTTTGAGCAACCTCTCTATACTGTTTTCCATAGAGGCTGCACCATTTATATTCCCACCAACAGTGTATAAAGGTTCCAATTTCTCCACAACCTTGCCAACACTTGTTATCTTTCGTGTTTTTTTAAATTTTTTCTGTCTTAAAACAAAATTATTGCACTTAGGAACAACTTATAAGTCTAACTACTAAGCAAATAGCCTTCAAGGAGAGAAGTAGTTATATTTGAGCTGTTTTACATATTTGATCTGTACCTTAACTCTGATCTATCCTTTAACTTCTGTGTAAAGACAGTCAGTACACATGTCAGAAATTCCTGAGCAGTCCTGATTGCACATTGTTTTAAAATAGAAAAAAGCTAATAGAGTTTTCATGGGACTATAAAAATTTCTGTTTAAAAAGACTTAATCTCTTTATTGAAATGTTGAATTTATTGAATCTTTGTTTCTTTGTTGGAGCAAAGATTTTATTTTCTTCCCCCCCTTTTTTTTTTTTTTTGTGACACAGGATCTCGCTCTGTCACCTGGGCTAGAGTGCAGTGGTGTCATCATAACTCACTGCAACCTCAAACTCCTGGGCTCAAGTGATTCTCCTGCCTCAGCCTTCCAAGTAGCTGGGACTACTGGCATGCACCACCACTCCCGGCTAATTTTTCTATTTTTCGTGGAGATGGGGTCTCACTCCTGCTCAGGCTGGTCTCAAAGTCCTAAGCTCAAGTGATGCTCCTGCCTTGGCCTCCCAAAGTGCTAGGATTATAGGCGTGAGCCACTGTGCCGGGCAGATTTTCTTACTATAAAGAAGTTGTGCTTCAAGCTTATGCAAAATAAAATGAAACATTATGACTTATGTACAAGATGTTCTATAGGATGTATTCCTGGGTATCAGAGAGGTTGCAGCATTGAGAAATGTATTTTCTTATATCACTGAAAAAGGAATGCAACACACACACAAATTCTCAATTTGTGACTAAACTCATCAGCAATTAATATATTAATATGTGATTAAGAATAGTGTGCCATGCTGTAAAAAATTGTTCATTTTCTTAATGTACCACATCCAATGCAGTGTGTTCTTGCTTGGATTGACTGAGATGACATTTAGTATAAAAAGTTGTTGGTTGGCTGGGCGTGGTGGCTCATGCCTGTAATCCTAGCACTCTGGGAGGCCAAGGCGGGATCGTTTGAACTCAGGAGTTCAAGACCAGCCTGAGCAAGAGCAAGACCCCGTCTCTACTAAAAATAGAAAGAAATTAGATGGACAACTAAAAATATATAGAAAAAATTAGTCGGGCATGGTGGCGCATGCCTGTAGTCCCAGCTATCTGGGAGACTGAGGCAGGAGGATCGCTTGAGCCCAGGAGTTTGAGGTTGCTGTGAGCTGGGCTGACGCCATGGCACTCTACTCAGGGCAGTACAGTGAGACTCTGTCTCAAAAAAAAAAAAAAAGTTGTTGGTTATGTAGAGGAAGTGTATATAAGGGTAAGATGGGGAAGAGAGGAAGGCTGTGTACTTCTCGCCTTGTATCTTACAACCAAGATACCTAGTTCTCCTTGTGGTAGCTGTAGCCACTGTGTTTTGATGCTATTCGTAATGAGAAGAACCAGGCCTCCTCTTCCCAATGTCAACAGCCCCATTGACTTCCAATCTGGTCAAATTAGAAACGAACCAATGACTACTAAGTGAATCACCCTAGTTCCATTCACCGTACCTTCAATGTCTCTTCCTTGACCTGTAAAAGGCTAATTTCTCTTTATAATTACCTCTATCCTTATCATTATCAAGCTAGGTTACCACGGAATTCTAGCCTTACATTTCACTATTTAACAGTGACCAGGTATCCTGAACTGTTAAAGCCCTGATTCCCAGTATGTGCCTTGTGCTTTTCTTTATTCAGTCCTCTTCCTGGATAGATCCTCCTCTCCAATTGAAACATTTCAGACCATCAAATTTTACTCCTAAATTCACATTTATAACATTAACCCAACCTCCATTTAAAAAATGAACAGCTCTTTATATGTTGACCTTCACTGACAAAATGATAGACATTTCTATGGCAGCCGCTCCACCAAAACTAAGTACGGTCATTTATATCCATGTTGAAGTACTATTGTACTACACACATAGCATGGCCTCCATCTAAGTCAATCTACATCATAGCTCCTATTTATCTTCTGTAGAAAAAAGAACAAGGAAAATGTCTGTAATTATTTAGACTCCATTATTAATCATTTTTATAAAATATTTTTATAAACATTTTCAACCCATGCCTCCAAAGTAGATCTACTATGGTGCCCAGTTATTTTAATAAAATGCCATCAACAGTACATAGCAACACATTTAAAGGGTTATTATTTTGTCTTACAATATGATTTGTACACTCAAATTGAGCTTCAGTGCTCAACTTCAGTGCTCGATGGGCTGATAAAAGTGCAACTCCTCACAGCATTAAACATAAACATTATGAACGGAATGAGTTTAATTGCTATTGTTCTTTCATGCAAATCCAAAACACAAAAGCAATCTGATGATGTTGGAACTATTTCCAGTACATTAACCATCAGGTTAAGTTTTAAAGATGAGAGAGGTTATACAAAGAAGAAAAAAGTTTATTTCTTGGAATTTCTAGTATCTACTGATTATAACATAACTGGTAAAGCTTAGAAAATCTTAGAAAATCGATTTTGTAAGCTATAATATTACGTGTGCTAATAAAAAAGTAAGCAGCATGAAAAATGCTTTCCAGAATGCTGCCAGCTTATGTAGATAGCTTTAGGATACTTATATTGTGAGGGGGGAAGGAGAAAAAAGGGAAAGAAGAGCTGAGAAACCTGATGGGAGGTTCAGAAGTGGAAATGGAAACTTCATGTTAAAAGGTCATTTAAATGACATGAAAAACTAATTCTCAGTTTTAAGCTACCTGTAGGACTGTGGTGTAAACCCCATTCATCTCACAAAACTTCAAGTAAATCTGCTATAAACACAAAGACTATGTGAATGTTTCCCCCCGTAGAAATTAGAAAGAAGAGCTACATTTCACGGCTCTTAATTTTACATACTCTAACAGAGGTGACTTTACTGTGCCTTTGATTGCCTTTGGGTCTAAGGTGGCCCGCCACAGAAATTTACATGTGGTTGATAGAGATCAATATTTCACAAATATATATATATACACACACACACACACACATATATATAAAAATGCTGCAGCTATAGTTTTTAGAATTTTATTGCACAATCGTATAATTATATGGCCTCTAGGCTCTAGAAGAAGCTGGTCTTGACATTTCCCACTTAACTTTTAGGACCAAGATTGATTATAAATACGAGTATCCATAAATCAGTGTGTGCCGAATAGACTACACAGCCTAGAACTGATTCTGGTATGAGTTCAAATAAAAACAAAGAAGTTCTGTTTCTCTTCAGTTACAATTTGTGAGAAATAAAAATATATTCTCCTTATTGGTCCTTTAAGGACTCCTCTGAGTTGCTTTACTTGATGAATAATAATGAATAATTTGGACATACTTAACAAACGGCTTTGTCTACATAACCATAGACTTCAGGAAGTATGACTAGAAAGCACTTTGAGAGGCTGAGACAGGAGGATTTCTTGAGGCCAGGAGTTCAAGAACAGCCTGGGCAATGCAGCGAGACCCCTGTTTCTACCAAAAAAAAAAAAAAATTAACTGGGTGTGGTAGTGTACACCTTCTAGTCCTGGTTACTTCAGAGGCTAAGGCAGTAGTATTGCTTGAGTCCAGGAGTCCAAGGTTGCAGTGAGCTGGGATCACACCACTGTACTCCAGCCTCCAGGCAAAGTCATGGTTACTCTTAAGTAATGCCAAGGTAACAATAGTAAAGCTGAGATTTTGATCCCTAATTGACCCATGGGTCAATTTCTTGATTGATTCAGAACCTAGAGGAAGCTGGAGTATGATTAAGTGAGGCCCTATTTCCTAAACCTCAATATTTCACCTCACTTGGATAACACTTATCTTTTAAAACTCAGCTAAGTCATTTCCTCCACAAGAAGATTTCCCTGCCCACCACTGTTTCCCTTTTGAGTTCAAGGTTCCTGCTCTGTCACCCCTTTCTAGTGGAGCACTGACCACAGTATGTTGAAATTATCAGATCCCTCACTAGACGGTCAGCCCAAGGGGCATTTCTTGGCACAGTGCCAGCCACCTATGCTGCTTCGTAAGTGCCTATTGTGAAATAGAAATAATTCAATGCTCAATTCAGAGTTCATTCTCATTGGCCCAATCATCTTATGTTCTTTCTTTGGTTGGTAGTTTCCTTTTGATTTTCATCTTTCCGTGACAGCAAAAAAGGAAATACACTGCTTTACAGTTAAATTACAAACTTTAATCACACTACATATTTATATAGGACCCTATATTGAAATAATATAATTCTAGCCTAGTCTACTAAGAAGAAAAACAACAGAATTGAATATAATTTTTAAACAACCCACATGTTACCAGGACCAAGTTTCTTTTCTAAGTTTATAGTCAAACTCTTCCTTTAGCTAATCTCTATTACTTAGTGTTACGGACTGAATATTCCCCAAATGATCCCCCCCCAATTCGTATGTTGAAATCTTAACCCCTAGTGCGTTGGTATCGGGAAGTAGGGCCTTTGGAAGGTAATTAGTCATGGGATGCAGCCCTCGTGGATGGGATTAGTGCTGTTATGAGGGGATGAAGGGACCAGACTTGCTCTCTCCATCATGTGAGGATACAAGGAGAAGACGTTGTCTGCAAACCCGGAAGTGGGCCCCAGCAGACACCAAATCTGCTGACACCTTGATCTTGGACTTCCCAGCTTCCAGAACTGTGAGAAAGAAATCTTTGTTGTTTAAGTAACTCAGTCCATGGTAATTTGTTATAGTACTAACTGACTAAGACATTTGGGTATCTCTCAGGGTTCATTTAAGCTGAAGTTGTGAGAGAGGTAACTCTCACTAATTCATGCTCATTTAGGAGACCTGCCCCGAAGGCTCAGGTTGGGATGATCTAACACAAAATATGAACTATGGGCCATATAGAAAATTAAAATTCACTCAGTAGTGAAGGGACCTCAAGGGTGACCTCAAAATATGGACAGCCATCCTCTAGAACAGCTGAAACTGAGGCTTATTTATTTATTTATTTATTTATTTATTTTTTTTTTTTTTGAGACAGAGTCTCACTTTGTTGCCCTGGCTAGAGTGAGTGCTGTGGCGTCAGCCTAGCTCACAGCAACCTCAAATTCCTGGGCTCAAGCAATCCTTCTGCCTCAGCCTCCCGAGTAGCTGGGACTACAGGCATGTGCCACCATGCCCGGCTAATTTTTTCCATATATTTTTAGCTGTCCAATTAATTTCTTTCTATTTTTGGTAGAGACGGGGTCTCGCTCTTGCTCAGGCTGGTCTCGAACTCTTGAGCTCAAACAATCTGCCCTCCTCGGCCTCCCAGAGAGCTAGGATTACAGGCGTGAGCCACTGCGCCCGGCGGATTTACTTATTTATTGACTACAAATTCCTCTTTAAAACAATTTCAGGGAGGCAAGCAGAAAGTTATGCAAATATAGAGATAATACATTTTATTAAGAAAACTTAAAAGTCAAGTTTGCCCTCTTTGTTTATGTTTTAGAGAACAGGTCCCGCCAACTCCCACTTCCTTCTCCTGGGTATCTGGGTGGACTTGCAGGACCTAAGACCTAAAGGACTTAGCCCTCTTAAAATAAAGACATTGTTGCCATCACTATTGGCATAAATCAGCTTAATTGCCTCTATTTCTTTGGGACATGGGCAGAAAAATACCCTTCTGGCCATTAGTTTTTTGTCTTTTTTTTGAGCCAGAGTCTCTCTCTGTCACCCCAGCTAGAGTGCAGTGGTGTCATCATAACTCACTGCAACCTCAAACTCCTGGACTCAAGAGATCCTCCTGCCTCAGCCTCCTGAGTGGCTGAAACTATGGGCATGTGCCACCACACCTAGCTAATTTTTCTATTTTTTGTAGAGATGGAGGTCTTGCTATTGCTCAGGCTGGTCTGAAACTCCTGAGGCCAAGTGATGTTCCTGCCTTGGCCTCCCGGAGTGCTAGGATTACAGGTGTGAGCCACTGCACCTGGTCTATTAGTTCTTGTTATCATTTCATTGGCCTGGTTTTGCTTCTCGTTTTTGGAAAATGGAGAAACTTTGTTAGTCTGTTTCTACAGTGATGTAACAGAGCCGTTGCTGGAGGCAGCAGCTCTTCAAACCCTTCTCCTCCATCCTCGTAATGCACAGTATTGCAATGCATGTCAGAGCTGTGATATTTGTGCACAGTGGATGGAGGAACAAGATGAAGCGGACGTCGTCGGGAGTGTGACCAGGGGGACACCACCAATGTACTCACAGAACCAGGCCTGCACACTGCCTGAGAGGCCACATTTTGCAGCACTGCCGGTTCAGCTCAGGCCACCGCCCTTCCCAGTCACCATTTTTAATATGGTAAGTACTCAGGATTTTCAGCCAGCAAGAATATAGGGTAAGCATAGAGAGGTATAATCAAGGACTTCAAATTCAGGCAAACCTGGACTTTAATAACAGTAATAGTTAACACCTACATAGGGCTTTCCATATGCCAAGCACTGTTATAAGTACTTTAGGTATTAACTTATCTGAACCTTAAAACCACACTATACAGTAGGTATTATTAGGATCTCTTCCTTACAGAGGTGGCTTGAAGAACAGAGAGGTTAAGGAACTTGTCCTAGTTCACACAGGTAGTGTGCTATAGAAATCAGGATTTGAACCCAGAAAGCTTGGCTCCTGATTCTATGCTTTTAACCATCACTTAAGAATTCCACATATCAGGTTAAGTTACTGAATTCCACTGAGTCTCATTTTTTCATTTTGATAGTACTTATCTTGCAGGATTGGTGGGAGGAAGACGGCTAGTCCCTTGGCTGGCGCAGTTTCTCTCTGTGGATGCTGCTCTCCGCCACCAGGCCAGTTACTGTCAGCTCACTCTACCCTGTGTACCTGGGTGGAAAACTTGGGAATTTATCTAATGATTAATTCATATGGACTAGCAGAGGCTTGTAGTTCATTTTTCTTGTCTCCTACTTCAAAATATAGGATAATAGACACAAGCACGATACCCAAACAGACTCCACAGTCTCATAGAACATACTTAAAAAGTAATGATTTCAGAAGATGATTAATTTCAGCCACTTTGGTCCTGAGTAAAGCCAACTTCACTTCAATTTGCCGGTACTGTTTCTTTTTTTCTTTTGATTCTTTTGTTTACTCCTAAATGTACACATAATGCCTGTGTTGCTTAGACAAATCAAAAAAAAAAATTCCCGAAGGGAGTTCATGATCTATATTATTAGGATTTACAGATTTACATATTAGGCCTTGCTCTGAAA
The DNA here is from genome assembly GCA_963575035.1 of Avahi laniger. Lineage (NCBI taxonomy): Eukaryota > Metazoa > Chordata > Mammalia > Primates > Indriidae > Avahi > Avahi laniger. Next base: position 11,203 of record CAUYSK010044265.1, on the reverse strand, counting down.
GTCCTTTTCTGGAAGCAGAAACCCACCCAATCAAGCCATGGTAGTTATGACAGAATTATTGATTTACAGCCGGGCGCGGTGGCTCACGCCTGTAATCCTAGCACTCCGGGAGACTGAGGCGGGAGGATTGCTTGAGCTCAGGAGTTCAAGACAAGCCTGAGCAAGAGCAAGACCTCATCTGTGCTAAAAATAGAAAAATTAGCCGGGTGTCGTGGTGCGTGTGGTGTGTGTGATGGTGCTTAGTCCCAGCTACTCAGGAGGCTGAGGCAGGAGGATCCCTTGAGCCCAGGAGTTTGAGGTTGCAGTGAGCTAGGCTGATGTCACGGCACTCTAGCCCGGGTGACAGAGCGAGACTCTTGTTTCAAAAAAAAAAAAAGAATTATTGACTTACATGACAGAATTACTTTCCTTTGCCATTTAAAAACAGTGCATATTACACGATTCCATTTATATGAGTCCAGAATAAGCAAATCCACTGAGACAGAAAGTAGATTTGTGGTAGTCAGGGGCTGGGAAAAGGGTGGGAGTAGGCTGTGTCTGCAAGTGGGTATGGGGTTTCTTTTTGGAGTAATAAAAATGTTCTGAAGTTAGATAGTGGTGATAATCGCACAATTCTCTGAATATGCCAAGAACCACTGACTTGTATGTATGTTTTAAAAGGGTAAATTTTATGGGATGTGAATTATAGCTCAGAAACACTGTTATAAAACAAAACTATTCGTGTGAATGTTGATGTGCCTTCAGCGGTGCCCAGAAGGAGGATGCCACAGGCCAGGCGGACATTCTACAGATGACTGCTACTCACGTTAGCAGTGATGGATGGGCATTACCCCAGGCAGCGCTACATAGTATAGGATTATTATGATGTTTTTCGGGTCGAGTAACTACAATAGCCTGTTTAGGGTGACCAGGTTTTCTACAAGGATCCTGAACCAAATCCCTGTGCTATTGCTACCCTAAGCTGGGACCTAACTACCTAAACCTATTGTGAGAGTGACCAGATGTGCCCAAATCTCTTGGCGCTCTGTGATTCGACAGTGCCTATCGCATAGCAGGCATTTAATAAATCTTCGATGAGTGCGTAAATGAATGACTGAGACTCCCCATGGATTTTCCGGGTTAGAAGGAAGTCTCTGAACTGAAAGAGTTTTTTTTTTTTTTACACCAAGAGCAACTCTGAAATATTAGGTTGATGTAAGAATTTTTATAGAACATTCGAATGTAATGAATTACGTTAATATTACATTTATTAAAAAAAACAAAGCTCTCAGGATACAAAAGTAATGCCCCCCCCCACTTTCCTCACCACGCAGGTATTGCTTTAGTCCTTTTAAATTCAGGGGGGGTGGGGGAGGGTGCGGGCTGTTCAAGTTTTCCCTTAGAACAATAGTGACATCCTGTGGCCAATTCTTAGAATAGCGAATATATGCAGAGTGGGTATGGATTCTCTACTTGAAAGCAAAAATTACTATTCAAATTAATCAGATTTTGGATTAAATTCAAAGAATTTATGAAGTGTCTACTATGCACAGGAACGACACTGGTGCTTTCTTTTTTTTTTCCGTGTCAGACGGATGCTGCGCCAACATCCTAACAAGGTTTAAGGGAGGCATATCTCACACGTGCACGTGAAAACCCAATCATCATTTTTATGAACTACAAAAGGATCTACACTGGTGCTTTCACAAATACTATTTCCCTATATTATTTTATATTTTCCCCAGATGACCAAGGGCTAAACTAGTTCTATATATATTTATGTTGGAGAGTAGCTATGGCATTCCGGAACCCATAAGATTGTGTGGAAAATGTGTGTATGTGTACTTCTAGGGAAATGGGCCCTTGCTTTTATAACATGCTTTCATGGGATCCAGGATTCCCTCAATACTTGACATTTGCTACCTTAGAGCATTATTTTTTAGGGAACAGGGTCTCATTCTGTTGCCCAGGCTGGAATGCAGTGGCGCGATCATAGAGCACTGTAACCTTGAATTCTTGGGCTTAAGCAATTCTCCTGCCCCAGCCTCCTGAGTAGCCAGGACTATAGGAACGTACCACCAGGTCTGGCTAGTTTTTAAATTTGTTTTGTAGAGATGGGGGTCTCACTATGTTGCCCAGGCTGGTCTCAGACTCCTGGCCTCAAGCAATTCTCCAGCCTCAGCCTCCCAAAGTGCTGGGATTACAGCCACGACATGGCACTCAACCTCTCTATGTTTCTAATAATGCCGCTATGATGGATTTTGGCCTAGTTTCATTAATCTTTTTTTCTGTGGAAGTTGCCATTTCTTCTGGCAAAACATGCTCACCCTACATTTAGAAAGCAACTTTACAAGACAAAAGAAAAACAAAAAGAAAGGCAAAGAAAAGAAAAGCAAGAAGAGTAGGATTAGATGGCATTGCAACATTATATAGTGAAAAGAACATTGGAATATAAATCAGTTCCAAATCCGTTACTTGCTACATGTCTGAGCTTAGTCAAGTTAGTTAATCTTTGAGTCTTTGTTTTCTTAGCTGCAAAATGGAGATAAATAATATTAGAGAATTATTTCTCTGATATAAACAGAATTATAACAGAGAATAATATGAGAGAATCATTTAGTGATGATGAGTTTTTAGAAGCAACACCAAAAGTACAATCCATGAAGGAAAAAATAGATAAATTGGACTTTATTAAAATTAAAAACTTTTGTTCTGCAAAAGACACTGTAAAGAGGATGAAAAGACAAGCCATAGACTGAGAGAAAATATTTGCAAAAACATCTGATAAATGACTTATATTCAAAATATACGAAGAATCCACTGAGAAAACTTATGCTTATAAATTTGAAATTGATAATGTACCATGCAAACATAAGATTTTTTTTACTTAAAGCATTTATATTTTTTCTTGAAAATAATACACAATCACATATAAAACATAAAAAGTGAAATGAGAAAAGTCTTTAAAAAATCCAATTCATCCCACCACTCAAGAGAAATAACTGTTGACATGTTGATGTATTTCTTTCCTTTTTGTGAAATATACATAAATATACACATATGTATCATTAGTTAACTGATATTTAAAATTACCCTATTTCTTCTGCTTCAAAGAGCCTAGATATCAACCAAGAGAAGGAGGTCCCCCTTTCCAACACTGAGGAATAGAATATTAAGTCCTGTACTACAGAGTGACATCAGCAAAACCCTGGAGTCTCACCTGGGTCAGAGTTGGGAAAAGAAGGCAAATACACTCCTCTGGAGTATATTTAAATTTAAGAATGGATAAAGGAAACTATAATATCTTCATGAACACCCTGAAAAGAGTAAAGTTGTATCCAATGTAAATACTTTAGAACCAGAGCTCCACCAAGGGAAGGCCTGTTGGCTCTGATACAGAAAGGCATCATTGTGACCTCGGACTTGGGCAGTGCAACTTTGCTCTCTTGGAATAATTGGGGTGCCACGTAACCTTTGATTGATGTCCTGTCTAATCTGGGCCTGACCTACTGCTTTGTATATTGCCCTTCCAACTTCAGATATCCCAATACCAATCGGTCGCCCTGACTCTCACGTCCTGCCAGACAAAACTAATCTCCACAGCTTGTTGTTCCCAACCCCTGTTAACTTGACGTTTGCTAAGCCGGCTGCCTGCCCTGATCCCGCCCACAGTGACCTTAAGTAATCACTCCTGCTCCTAATTTGTAGCTAGACTTTTGAAAGGTTCAGGCCTAGATAATTCATGCTGAGAAAACTAGAGAGGAAAATATAAAGAGTGAGACTCAAAGATTTGAAAAGCGCAGGAAAGAATAGGGGTATTTATTTTAGCATATTGGTAATTTTTAAGATCAAGGAAGTCAACATAGGTCTTAAATCTCACCATAGTTCATTTTGGGTCTGATACAATAACTCATCAAACATAGAGCAGGGTCAAAAATTTCCAAAAATATCCTGGCTAAAAGTTATCTGTCCATTCTGTGCACAGATTTTAGTTTTTTCACATGTTCTGCACATCTTCTCCCCTATTGCTAGTTGGAAATCATTAAAGCAGCCTTGAAAGCTATTTTGGGATGGTCAATGTTAGCCGGAGTCCATGGGGATTTTGTGAGCACCCTGTATATAAGGTACAATATAATGAATTGTAGGAAGTTACATACAGGGTGAGGGTGATTTACGACATCATTTATAACTTAGAATACAGGACGTAGAGTTGGAAGAGACCTTGGAGGTTAAATAGATTAGTCTCCTACTCAGTGAAGTAATCCCTATGGCAATAACCTTGATAAATGGTTATTTAACATCTGCTTGAACATTTTCAATGATTTCTAATGATGAGAAGCTCACTGTTTATCTAGGCAGGTCATTTTATTTACTCCCAGCTTGAATTATTAGAAAGCTTTTCATTAGAGTGATTTGAGGTTTGCCTTCTTGTTACAACTCCCTAGGGGACCCAGTTCTTTCTTCAGAAGTAATACAGAATAAGGCTCAGTAAACTACTGTGCAATTTTTCTAATATAGTAGGAGAATTACCATGTCATTTCTTCTCTTCTCCAGGTAAAATATTCCTAGTCCTTTCTATCATCTTCTAACCATCTTGATCATCTTCTTGTAGATGGTATTGATTTTTTTTTTTTTTTTGAGACGGAGTCTTGCTCTGTTATTTGGACTAGAGTGCCATGGTGTCATCAGAGCTCACTGCAACCTCAGACTCCTGGGCTCTAGGGATCCTTCTGCCTCAGCTTCCTGAGGGACTGCAGGTACACGCCACCGTGCCAGGCTAATTTTTCTGTTTTTGTGGAGACAGCGTCTTGCTTTTGCTCAGGCTCTTCTTGAACTCCTGGCTTCAAGCGATCCTCCCACCTCAGCCTCCCAAAGTGCCAGGACTACAAGCGTGAGCCAGTGAGTCCAGCTGCCCAGCTGTTGTTTCTATCAATGTCCCAAACGGCATGGAATATGACAGATATGGTCTTATCACTTTAGAGTCCAGTGGGTCTATCACTTTCTTTGGTCTGGATTTAATACTTCCATTAATGCAGCTTAAGGTGTTTCTTTTGGTGGTTAAGTCACACTTTTGACATATACTGAGCTATGGTCAACAAAAACTGTCATATCTTTTTAAAACGTTTGTATAGTTCTTAAAAATAACATATAGTAAAATCAACATTTTTAGTGTATAATTCTATGAGTATTAACACATGTATAGATTTGTGTAACCACCACCACAATCAGCACACAGAATGAATTCTATCACCCCAAAAGGTTCTATCACTCCATCCTGCTACACATTTGTAATCATACCCTTCAGTGACCCCTACAGCCTCGAATCTACTAATCTGTTTTCCATCACTATAGTTTGGCCTTTTCAAGAATGTCATATAAATGATCAATTTTATTGATCTTTCAAAGAACTAGCTTTTGAGCTGGGTGTGGTGGTACATGCCTGTAGTCCCAGCTACTCGCAAGGCTGAGATGGAAGGCTCAGTTGAGCCCAGGAATTCGAGGCTGCAGTGGGCCATGATCGAACCAGTGAACAGCTACTGCACTCCAGCCTGGGCAACAGAGTGAGATCTGTCTCTTACTACAAAAAAAAAAAAGAACTAGCCTTTGGTTTTCTCTAGCCGTCCCCCTTCCCAGCTTTTTTTTGGTTTGATTAGTCTTAATTTCATCGATTTTTGCTATCTTTATTATTTCCTTCCTGTTGTATGCTTTGAGTTTATTTTGCTTTTCTTTTTTTAGCTTTTAAAATGGAAGCTCATTCTATGGGTCTGAGTTCTTTCTTCTTTCCTAATATGAGCATGTAATAGTATAATTTCTCTCTAAACACTGCTTTAGCTGTATACCACAAATTTTTACACGTTGTATTTTAATTTTCATTCAATTCAAAACATTGTCTAATTTTCCTTGAGACTTCCTCTTTGATTCATTGGTTATTTAAAGGTCTATTGTTTAATTGCAAAGTATTTGAAATTTTTTCTTGCTATTGTTGCTTTTTTTTTTTTTTTTTTGTGTCAGAGTGTAACTTTGTTGCCCTGGCTAGAGTGAGTGCTGTGGTGTCAGCCTAGCTCACAGTAACCTCAGACTCCTGGGCTCAAGCATTCGTATTGCCTCAGCCTCCCAAGCAGCTGGGACTACAGGAATGCGCCATCATGCCCGGCTAATTTTTTCTGTATATTTCTAGCTGTCCAATTAATTTCTTTCTATTTTTGGTAGAGACGGGGTCTCGCTCTTGCTCAGGCTGGTTTCGAACTCCTGAGCTCAAACAATCCGCCCGCCTCGGCCTCCCAGAGTGCTAGGATTATAGGCTTGAGCCACCGCGCCCGGCCTGAGTGTTATTTTATTAATCGTACAAAAGTGTGAACTAAAGTGTGGAGAGTTGATTTAACATATTAACTGCCATGTGAGTTATATTTAAACTCAGGCTAGTTTTGAGCCTGGGACCTCATGAAGCAAAACCTGGGTAAAACCCTGCAGTTGGTTCATGAAAATCTTACTATCTTATTTGTTGACGTTCTTTTTTTGTTTTTTTGTTTTTTTTTGAGACAGAGTCTTGCTCTGTTGCCCAGGCTAGAGTGCTGTGGCATCAGCCTTGCTCACAGCAACCTCAAATTCGTGGGCTCAAGCCATCCTCCTGCCTCAGCCTCCCGAATAGCTGGGACTACAAGCATGTACCACCTCACCTGACTAATTTTTTCTATTTTTAGTTGCCTGGCTAATTTCTTTCTATTTCTAATAGAGACTGGGTTTCACTCTTGCTGAGGCTGGTCTGAAACTCCTGACCTCAAGTGATCCTCCCGCCTCAGCCTCCCAGAGTGCTAGGATTACAGGTGTGAGCCACTGTGCTCAGCCTGAAACTTAATTGTATTTTTGAAACAAAAATTTGAGCTTGAGCATTTTCTAAGCTAGAATATTATCTTTAAGAGGGGCTTAGGCCAGGCAAGGTGGCTCACGCCTGTAATCCAGCACTTTCGGAGGCTAAGGTAGGAGGATCACTTGAAGCCAGGAGTTAGAGACCAGTCTGGGCAACATAGCAAGATTCTGTTTCTTAAAAAGAAAAAGAAAAAAAAAAAAAAAAAAAGGAGCTTGTTCCATATATTGATCTTGTATATGGCAACTCTAATCCATGTGTGAGAGTCAGACGTGTTTAGGAGTCAGGACCTAATTAGCAGGGCTTCGCATGAAGTTAGTGAACACTTGAGGGTGTGTCTGTGATGCCCCCTGCAGGGCACTCTCATTGCCAGGCTCTTGGTAACTGGACGAAGAACAGCACAGCGGTCAGGACCATCTGCACTAGAGCCCAACGGCCGAGGTCGCTGCCACTTGCTAGCTGCTGACCTTCAGCAGGCTTCTTGACTCTTCTGAGCTCCGGTTTCCTCCTTTGTAAAGTGGAGATATTTATAGCACTCATATTTAGAACGGCTGTGGGGGATTAAGTGAGAGGATTAGTAAGCACTCAGTGAGTGGTGGCTATTATTAGTATAGGTGTCATCTATCCGTAAGTATAGAGGTGGTCCAGAGGGCACACTGCTCCATGGCAAGGGGGAAAGAGAGAATAACCTCCACCCACCAGCTCCTGGAACATTCCTAGTGGGGCTCCACCAGGCCCAGCACTGGTCTCACAGGCAAGAGGCCCAGCTGTCATGTGTGAACATATGCACATACGTGTGACACACACACACTCTGTATCTTACAGGCCCAGGACACTAACTGACTACGAAATACATTTAATTAATTTTTTGTTTTTGTTTTTACTACCAACAATACATGTTTACTGTAGAAAAATTAAGAAGGTCAGATAATAAAAAAAAAAAGAAATAAAGCTATTCATAATTCTACTGCTCAAAAATAACCATCTGTTAATATTATATTTTGGTATATGTCCTTCCCTACTTTTTATATATATATATGTGTACCAAAACTGTAGACATACTGTTTCATTACTTGGCATTTTCTTTACTTTTTGTTATTTAACCACTTACTGTAAACAATACGTTATTTTTCATGGCTCATATAGGTCCACTATATAAACTATAACTTACTTAATCCACAAGTGGCAGAAATTTAGGTTGTTTCCATTATTTTCACTACAAAGCATTATAAATAATGCTGCAGTGAACACTGTCATGAACAGTTATGCACATTTATAATTATTTCCATAGAATAAATTTCTAGAAATTAAATTTATACGTCAGTGTGAATGCTGGCTATTTAGCTGTTGTCTCTCAGCTGGTTTTGTGATTCTGGGCACTCTGCAGAGTTTTCCTTTGCCAGCCAGCCCTCTGTTAGGGTTGCCAACAGGGTGCACTGCAGGAGAACTGGACAACTGAAGGTGTGGCAAGGGACTTGGTACTCCTTGCTGTTGCTGCCAGCAATGGTTTTCTGCCCAGCAGTAGCAGTTGGTTCAAACTGCCAGGTCTGTCTTATACCCCCAGAACTAGCAACCTTGCATACCCTCAGAGACAGTAGCACTAGCTGGCTAAGTGCCTTCCGCAGAGCTCTGGGTCCTAACTCTGTCCAAGCCCTCATTAGAGCAGCTGGGTTAAGCCCAGACTCTTCCCTTGGTTCCCCCAGCTCTAAGAATAGGTGCTGCTGCTTCAGTCTTCTAATACCTATTTCACCAGTTCCTCATATTAAATTCTCCTTCTAATTTTTTTATTTTGTAGAGCTAAGGTCTTGCTTTGTTGCCCAGTCTGGTCTTGAACTCCTGGCCTCAAGAAATCTACCTGCCTCAGCCTCCCAAAGTGCTAGGATTACAGGAGTGAGCCACTGCACCCCCAAAATTCTGTTAAAATAACTGGTATGTTTCTATTTTCCTGAGTAGACCTTGACTGATAAACATTTACAAAGCTTTTAATGTGGACTGCCAAACTGCCTTCCAGAAAAATTTTATCAATTTACATTCTCTTGAGAGTTTCCTAGCACTAAGTCTGCACACTGGCTACAGGGTAGGTTAAACAGATTTTTGCAGGTTGGTTTACTTCTCTATAAGTTAGCACTACATGTTAGCATTAGGTATTTTCTGTTTAAAAATAAATTTAATATGTGAAGGTGGTACCTCATCATCACTTTAAGAAATTCTGAATTATCTTCAATTCCACCAAGCCAGCTGCGTGTGAGGCGCCACACAAGGTACTATCCTGTACATGCATAATGCACCATTTGTACCTGAATGTCCCATGCTTGACGCCTAGCAGGGCTCAGAGATGAAAACCAATGACTTTTACCCAAGGAGGTGCCTTTTTTCCAGGAGTGTTCTCTGCTGTTGCCAAAGTAAGAACGTTAACAAAACTTCAAAGGGCTCGTGTACTTGCTTTACATTTCAGAAGGTATGAATAGGCTGAGGAAGGAGAGAGTCTTATTAGATGCCACAAAATAATAATGACAAAGGAAAAGTAGGCTGACAGGTTTGTGGGACCCTCAGAAGTGAAGAAAGAGATGACAGCACGGGCCCAAAATAGGCTTACGCAGGCCTTGGGTGACAGAGGAGGGATGATGAGCATGGAACTCCTCCACCTGCGAACAGCAAGGGACTGTGCTCTCGGTGGCCAGTGTTTCTTGTAAGAACATGGTGAGTACACTGTGTTAAAGGCCAAAGACACTGAGCGCCCAGAATGTGCTAGGTTCAACAGAAGATAAGAAGACAGACAAGATACTTCCTTTCCTGAGGAATATACAACCTAGTAGGAAAATGTTCCATTAGTAGAATCTTGTGCCTTTGTTAGAGGACAGGTGAACAGGTCCCATGGGTAATAGTTCAAAAGCCAAATTACAAATGAAAATTTGGAATACAATTCAACCAGAAGAGGAGGACCTCCCTGCAGAGAGTCTCATGTGCTGTCGTTTTCACCAATGTAACCCAGCACCTAGAACGGTGCCTGGTACATGGTAGGAGCTCAGTAAAAACATGTGTTGAAATTAGTGGGTGAGGACTCCCAGAGGCCCCAGAAATTCTGATTCCCCTAGTTTGAGCAGAGTCCAAGAGTAAATATTTTTAACAAGCTCCCTGCTTTATCCACACTTTGGAAAGCCTGGGTTACAGAATAGTGTTACAAAACCAATGCTGTAAGTTGAAAGCTAAAATGAACAAGGTAATTTCACTCAGATAACAACACCAACTTGTACTGCTGATACCAGTCGGGTCTCAATGCTAATCATCTGACTTTTAATGGATCCTTGCTGAATCAGAGATCACCATGTAGAATCGTCAGTGTAATATCTCCTCTACTCAGGGGAAAAATAGTCAATAGTACATGCTTTGCTGGCAGTAGACTAATAGGTTACACTTAGGAGTAGGAGTCAAGATATTAGGTACCAGGTTTCCAGTGACTTTGTCCACTGGCTTCAGACCACCTTGTCTACATCTGACCACCGGGTACCACCATGTACACCCAGGAACCTACCTGTATAAAACTTCATCAGCGAAGGTACCAACAGTTTGGTGGCGAGAGGATGATTCTCAATCATTTCAAAAAACTTCTGGGTTCGTGGCTGAACAGCGGGGTTGGTCATAAACATGACTTCTACCAGTTTGGCCACCAGATACGGATTGCGGATGTAGTTCTGGTTGCACAACATCACAACAAGGAACATCACAATATCCTGAGTACAGGGCTCGTAAAGCACCTGAGGAGAGTATCTGAACGGAGGCACGAAGAACAAGAAATAAATCTCTGAGAAACTCAGCCTGGGTGAAGACTGGTGTCATGAGTGAGGCCGGGTATATAGGCCAAGGTGCAAAGATGCTGAATGCCCTTCAATTTGCTGACGTTAAAGTGACTGTTTACATTGTAACTACACAGATTTAAAACCAAACATCTTTATTGGCTGTAGAATGTTGCATTAACTTATGATGTTTTAGAAAATAAACCAAAGCTTAAAAAAACCAAAGATTAAAACAGGTACATTTCACAAAAGATTTTTTTTTTTGAGACAGAGTCTCATTGTGTTGCCTGGGCTAGAGTGAGTGCCGTGGCGTCATCCTAGCTCACAGCAACCTCAAACTCCTGGGCTCAAGTGATCCTCCTGCCTCAGCCTCCCGAGTAGCTGGGATTACAGGCATACGCCACCATGCCCGGCTAGTTTTTTTTATATATTTTTAGTTGTCCAATTAATTTCTTTCTAATTTTAGTAGAGATGGGGTCTTGCTCTTGCTCAGGCTGGTTTCGAACTCCTGAGCTCAAACAATTCGCCCGCCTCGGCCTCCCAGAGTGCTAGGATTACAGGCGTG
>CAUYSK010044263.1:0-11374 GCA_963575035.1 Avahi laniger | reverse complement strand
GTTATGAGATGTCTTACCATTTTTAAAAATAATGGGATAAAAGGCAATAAAACTATCCAAATAATTATACAAATATTTTGTGTTTTACAGACAACAGTAGATATTGTCTGGTTATTGAAGTGTTGGCAGGCAGGCAGCGAGTGCTAGCACTGTTTGTTCATTAGCTCTTATATATGCTGAAATATGCATAAGAAAGGCAGTGTAGGGGCGCCAATACATAACATAGGTAAAGTGAACTGAATGCAAGTAGAACAAATGAAATTGAAGACTACCTGTATTTATTGTTGTTGGAGCAAAAGATCAACACTAAGCCTTAAAAAAGATTTCCTATTTTTTTTTAAGACAGAGTGTCATTCTGTTGCCCAGGCAGCAGAGTGCTGTGATGTTAGCCTAGCTCACAGCTCAAACTCCTGGGCTCAAGCAAGCCTCCTGCCTCAGCCTCCCCAGTAGCTGGGACTACAGGCATGCACCACCATGCCCAGCTAATATTTTCTATTTTTAGTTGCCTGGCTAATTTCTTTCTATTTTTAGTAGAGACAGGGTCTTGCTCTGGCTCAGGCTGGTCTCAAACTCCTGAGCTCATGTGATCTTCCCACCTCGGCCTCCCAGAGTGCTAGGATTACAGGAGTGAGCCACCACACCTGGCCATAAAAAAGATTTTCTTAAAAAGAGGACCACACTTTGGTTAAAAATCCACAAAGTTAAGCCTCTCTGTGATTAGCAAGATGACTAAGCTAAAGGTAAGAGAGGCTGAATGTGCGTTTAATAGGGAGGCAGTGACGTTTAACACATGTGGTTGGTGAGAGTGAGGTGTTGGTACAAAAGGCACAGCGCATGCATGTGATCAGAATAAATATTGATTGACTAGGAAGTTTTCATTATGCATTTAACAGGGAGGCACTGACTGGGTGGGGACTTTGGTATCAGTGAGGCATGAGCCACCAGGTGTAGGGAACAGAAACTAGATACGATTTTAAAAAGAAAAGAGAAAAAAACCAAATATTTATTCTCATGCATCTTGCATGAGCTTAATTGCTTGTCAGAATTTTTCTTATTCAATGTACCTTCTTATAGGTGATCTTCCTCTTATAGATGAAGGTAATTGAGAAAAAGAAAAACTATATGGAAATCACTATGCCTCAGTTCCAATGCTCATTCATTCATTCATTAAATGTTTTTTTTTTTTTTTGAGCATTCTCACCCTTTGCCTGTAAACTAGGGACTAGGGGTAGAAAGGTGTAGTAGGGTCCTTACCAAAAAGACCTCACAGTCAGATGCAGGAAGAATCAAAGAGTTGAAGTATAGTACGGCAAGCATTATACGGGGGTTATGGATGAGAGAGCTATGGAAGAAGAGAAGGGGGCACCCATCCTTGTGGGGTTGGGAAAGGCTTCTGATAAGAAATGAACTTTGAGCCCGAGTCTGGGAGGAACCACAGGAAATACAGCCAGATGAAATGAGAAGGGTATTCCAGGGCAGCAGAACAGAATGGGAGTGAAGAGGAGAAACAGGGAAGGTGGAGAAAGATTGGCTCCTCTGAAAGATGGAAGCAGTTGGTGCTTCCATCAAAGAATAAGGAAGATGGTTACATAGACAAGGAGTCAGAGTCTGGATATGTAAGACATGTTGAGGAAATTCTATTTTAATAGAGCAGTTAGAGAGAACTATTGAAATATTTAAAGGAAAGCAGTGAATTTGAAATCGCTTGTGAAGTTTACTCTGGCTTGCACAGAAGGAGGGGGATGAAGCTGTTGATAAGGAGACTAGCGAGGAAGTCGTGAAGCCGTTTCAATGAACCAAGGCAGAAGGGGAATAATTTGAGTCCATCTACACATCTTAATCCTTGGAATAACTAAATAATTAACTTCCCATATCACAAAATCACACCGTAATTGTAGCATTTCACATCATCAGCATATAATGGTAACCAGTGATGCCAGCTATATCCCAAAGGTGGCGCTGTAACCCAAAAACACGGAGCCCAGGCGATGCCCTGGAAATTGTAGGAGGCTCCTTGTACACATTCTGCTGAAGGAGCAGAACGTGGAGGCTCACTCCCGACCCTCCACCTCTAGAATAATATGCGTTCTACATTTTTACAGAATAGAAATGAAATCAAAAGAAAAAATGTTAGGATTTCAAGCTATTTTTTTTTTGCTATTAGTGCAGCATTGATTATTTTCCTAGTATGAAATTATTGTGTGCTCCTTATAGAAAATTTAGAAAATATCAAAATAAAAAGAGAAAATGGAAATAATATCCCATTACCCAGAGACAATGACTGCTAACACTAAGATAGTTTTCCTCAGTTAACGCTCACACAGCTCTGCCCCTCAACTGACTGGTAATGCCTAAGAAACCCAAATTTGTTAACCCAAATTTGTTAACCCAATTTGTTTGGGTTAATTTTGTTAACCCAAAAATGTTAATTTTGTCTTTCTCTGACACCCTTATTCACTGGATATATTTTTGAAGTGGAGATTATCATATATAAAAGTTTGTGCCTACTTTTTACATTTGACATTCTTTGTAAAAGTATTTGAAGAGATATTTCATTCCACCAATGAACACTGAGGTTTTCCCACTCTTTTTATATTGTAAATAATGATGTGATTAATATCTTTGTACACAGAGCTTTACATGCGCTTTACATTATTTCATTGCAATTGAAGTTTTGGGGTCAAAGACTATGCGCAGATTTAAAAATCTGTGTATTAACAAGATAGTCCTTGATGTTAGTGAAAATACCTTATACACAAAGTACAATAATATAGCTACAAATTTTTTTAAATCTCTGGAGTTCCAGTTTTTCTTCCAGTTCTAAATCTGTAAATCCAACAGATATGTCATTTCGATATGAAGCTTATATTTGTTTATAAGGATGCCAGCATTATAGAGGAATATTTAAATATTACTACTATCAAGGCTTAGGTTGTACCAGGTTGTTTTTGACAGCCATAAAACTCAGTTTCTGGACCAAAGACAACACAGGCTCTGCTATCTACAGTGTGCCCAGCCCCTATATATGTATAGTCTAATCCTAGTACCAACATTATGGTATGTAATTTTCTAAGAAAATATCAAATTATATCTAACAAACTGAGCCCGAATAAGAAACCCTCTCCTCCAAAGAAAGGCATAAAGAAACTCTGAACCACGATGCCACTCTAACATCTCCCAGGTACCACCTGTGGGCTGACTGATAGAACTAGGTAGACATCCATTAAGAAGGATCCCTAGATTCAAAAAGATGCTTTAGAGAGAAAAAAAAATATTCCCAGCAAAGGCCGGACATGATCTGACATGATAATGGTAGATGTCATCCTGAGGTGGCATTACTTATCTTCATTCTTAATTTCAAAAAGTTGGAGATTTTTACACTATCCGGAATACATCACACGATGACTAATCTTTCACAATTTGTGGATTTCATGTACCAATCTGTTCCCTGTTATTTTTCATTTCTATAATTTCCATTTCCACTCCTCTCCTGGCCTCCTTTAATTAAGAGAATTGATAAATTCTCTGTCTCACCTGTACTGCAATGTTGGCAAGAAAGAAGGTACTGTGACAAGTGACACTGAAAAACTGGGATAAAATGTTTTGTTTCATCCCTCGAATAGGCAGGATGAAAGACCTGGGCACGTGAAGGAACATTCAGCTTGTACAGTCATCACGTCCATGACAGTTACAAACTGGGGTGCAAACTCCCCCTAAAAAATATCACAAGCCAGTAAGACTCACTAACTTTTTCTGACGGCTGTTATCTACTCATATAGCAGCATGATCTTCACAGTATAGTTAGAATCCTTTTTTACCAAAAACTCAAGTTACCTCCACCAACTACTGAAATCTAATAGTCCTTGAGCACCAAGTCACACAGCAAACACTACAAAAAGTTACCTGAAACCTTAACATTTTTTCACCCACCCTGATTTCATAAAATTTATCAGCTAAAAAAAAAAATAACTAATTATCTAAAGAAACAAAAAGTACAGGAAAATTCTTTGTCATATTCTGGTAACCTGAGCTAGTTTAGTTTAGGGAGTTAGTGTCTTCCTACCTCAGTCTTCAGAGTTTCTGGTGGGAGGCTCAGGAGGCTCATTTTCAGAAGGGAGAAAGAGATGAGGAGAATCCGAAAGAGGGAGCAATTCTCTGGCAGGAACAGGACATCTACCCTCTATTAATTCCGGCCTCTCCCAGTGTCTTTCAAGACCACAGTTCCTTTCTGCCCTGAACCACAGGCTACCTCCAAAAGCAAAGTCCAGCAGGTCAACCGGGCACGAGGCGTCCCAGAATCCTTCCTCCACACACTTCCCTCCCCTAGAGGGCAAAAGGATGGGAAAGAAAGAAAAGACCACAGAAAATCTCACTGGCTTAGGAAGAATTATATTAATAGTTTCCATGGAATAAAAAAAGGAGTCCTTTTTCTGAAGCTAAGGGTGTGTTTAGTTCACTGCATGTTTTGGCGAAGTACTCGTCAAGGGCCCTCAGCTAAGACTTCTGTTAAGCATGTAGCTCAACAAGAAGAAGGCTGAGAAATGAAATCTGATGTTGAAACCACCAGGCTCCATGACAGACAGACAGATTAGCAGTGCATAGTTGAAAGAGAAAACATCATCAATTTGCCAACTAGAAAATCTGGTCAAAATCAAGGAAATGCTTTCTAATCAGTTTTGAAATTTGAAACAATTGGTGATTCTTAGGGCTGGGTGCATAATTGATAGTAACCATATCTCCTGAATTTCCAGGACAGATTCATAATTATTATCACAGGTACTTGAGTTTTAGAAAATACAATCATTATAATGAGCATTCATTGAGTATTTGTCAATTTCACGTGCCCAATCAGTCATTTATAATCCTTCACACTATGAATTAAATTAGTTCTTTTCCTTCCATGCCTGTGGGCACACCCTGACCCAAGATTGCATGGTAATCTCATTTATCTTTACATCTCTAGGTCCAGACTGTACCTGGCACATATCCGATATTTAGTGAATGCCTGTGAAATGAATATTTGTTGATTGAATTCACCTTCTTCAATTGCTTCTTAACACAGTTAATCAAAATTATCTTTAATATTTATGTAGATTATTAAAATCTATCTTTATAAAAGAGAAATCATAAAGAGACATTATTAACCTGGAAGAGGGGGAAAGTTGATGTTTCAAATTTTACCTACCACGGCTTGCAGTTTTGTATGACTGGAGTAAGAATTCTAATCATATTTGGGTCTAAATCTTGGATTAGTCACTTAAAATATGTTCTCCTTTCTTTGATTCTTTACAAAATTGGATAATTGATTAAATCAGTGTTTTTCAAACTGTTGGTCGCACCCCCAAATAACGGATCATGAAGTCAATTTAGTGTGCCTATCTAGACATTTTTTAATGAAATTAAACAGAATATAAAAGAACAGAAAATATCAGCATATAACACACAAAGTAAAAGTAAGTATTGTCTCACAAAATTTCTGTTTCATTTGTGTGTGTGTGTGTGTGTGTGTGTGTGTGTGTGTGTGTGGTGGTTGGTGACATAAACTGTTTTTGACCATGAATTGTAGTTAAGAAATTTGAAAAACACCAGACTAGTTCACCTTAAGTTTCCTCAGGCTCTCAAATGCTAGAATTATCTGAGTAAGTTGACAGAGCTATAGGAACAGGGAAGCTAGAACAATAGACACAGGGCGGTACACCCCCCTCCCCCAGCAGACCAAATGCTGTGTAGCTGAGAGACATGTCAGTGCACTTGATATTATTCATATCACATGAAGCTAAGCCCTGGGCAGGTCCCTTATACAGAATACCCTCTTCGTGAAAAGCACTGGGAAAATAAGGAAGTCATCAAATCCCTGGAGTACTAGAGAAGAATTTGTAAAAATGATTACTCTGATCGTTGTCTACCACAGGCATATTATAATTGTGACTACAGACAGACAGTTCATCTACAGAGAGAAAAGGCAGTGGGTTGTAGGTGCATATTTCTTCATTCATTTAAATTAAACCTAGCAAACTCCACTTTTGACTCTCTGCTTTGAGCTTCAACTTTTAGAACATGAAATAGACCACATGTGGTAAATGCTGATACATGTGCCCGGTGCCCAGTGACACTCTGTCATCACCACTGAGGAGCCATGCAATAATGGGCGGCCAGTCCCTTACCCCTCTGGGCTTCAGAGTCATCACATTCAGAAAATGAGTTTCTTGGACAATGGAGTCTCTGAGTGTGAAATTGCCCAGTTCTCACCAATTCCTGTTTAACAAGATAATCTCTATTGGATATGCAATCTTTCCTAAAATGAGAGTGACTTGAGGCATTCCAGGCATTTTGTTCATAAAGAAACCAGTTCTGAAGGATCCTCTTCGTGAGTAAAACCCCAGGTGTATACTCCCTGGGATGTTTTATAGTCAATTGAGAAGGGTGGAGAGAGAGCCTCTTGGAGAACAGTTGTCCCCTGAGGGAAAACTTTCTGAAAGAACATCCAGAATTCCTTGGGATTTTGTGACACCCCCATCACTTTCCCTGTGCTGCCCTTCTAGATGGGCTGAGAGAGGGGGGACCTGAGATCCAGCCCCCCCCTTTTATTGGGGTCAGGCTGGGGCATCTTCTCCCACACTCACACCCCAACACAGGAACTTGCTTTTCTTCAAGCTCTTGCATCGTGGGTTTTCATTAACCTAAATGAATACCAAGCACTTTAAGGAGACGATCTCCTAAGAGTGAAAATAAGTTCTTTGGGGGCATTTGTTTCTACAAGCGAAAACACAAAACATAAAATTTCCGCAGGTAAAGAAATTAACACAAACTTCAGATCTACATTCTGCCCAGGGGAAATGAGGAAGGAGGAAAAGATGAAAAACCGTAGAAAGAGAAGAACTGATAGGAAGAGAGAGGGAAACTGAAACAGCAGGAAGGAAAAGGGAGCGAGTAAGAGAGAGTAGGAAGCTTGGCGAGAGTGGGCGGGATCCAAAGAGACAGGAAGAAGGTCACACCCTGAAAGCTGAGACGCCCAGCCCCGGGACGCCTGCCTCACCTGCCAGCCCTCCGCCCAGCCACACCCGCCCAGGGCCAGGCAGAGCACAGGGAGAGCCCTTGCTCTAGGACAGTCATTTCCTGGTTTGGAATTGGATGAACTCAATAGCTGCCTCTTCTGATTCCTGAAGTATTGTTCCTAATTTGTACTCCATGCCTGTTTTTTGCTTTTTGCTTTTTTTTCTTTTTCCTCAAGCTAGTCCTAAACTCCCAACTCTTTTATTCTGACTGCATCTCCCCTCATACTTAACTTGAATCTCTGAATGGTCACTTAACAGAAACTTTTTCAGGCACTGAAACTTGCTCACATCCTACAGCCTGACCTGATATCTCTGACCCTGATCTTAGATTTCCTCCCAGGACTCTCACACCTGTTCTTTTAGGTAACCCTCAGAGGAGTGATTCCTAGCCCACATTTTGCACAGGCTTTCAACGCGCTGAGTTCACTTCAATTCAACACATATTTATGAAGCATCTGCCATAAGCAGGCTAGACACTGGGGGTACAAAGAGAACCCCATCTTTGGGGATATTACAGACTAATAGGGCAGATCAACTCTTGAGGAAACATTTCAGTATAAACTTTAAGAAAGCTCTACCCAGGTGCTAGGGACATGCAGACACAGAGCACAGGCTGGTCTGGGAGATCAGAGATGGTTACCCCAAGGAGAGTAATCCTGAGCTTAGTGTTCAGGAAGCAGCTAGCGAGGAGGCGGGAAGTGCTGTTGGAGGGGTGGGGGTTGGGTGGCCACCAGCGGTCTGCAATCTGGTATGTCACACGCATGGGGAGCGCAAAGTCCATGCCAAGGAAGGGCAGGAAATGAGACTGGAAATGTTCATTGGACCAAATCATGGAAAACCATGTGTCCACTCTAAAGAGCTGGGAGTTTATCTTACAGGAGTTGGGGAGACATTGAAGAGATTTAAGTAAGGAAAACGCCTGTTTAGATTTGCATTTCAGACCCATCTCTTCAGTACCTCTATGAATTTGTGGAGAATAAGCTTAGATGAAAGGAGGAAATTGGGCTGACACAACTTTCAGTTCTGCACTTTTCAGCCCTTCTGGACCTGTGACAGTCCATGATCTATTAGTCACCACTGGAGGCAGCTTCACAGACAAGCTGCTTTGTATTTTGACCTTGAAGGGTACTACCAACGAGCTAGTTTAATATCTGGTGTATTTTTGCAACTTCAGGCAGCAACAGTTGAAATATTTTGGAACTCGTCTCACTGGTTAAATACACCATCACTTCAGACCACTAGAATCTTCCTTGAAGTCTACATTCCCATTTTAACCTGAACTAATCAGCAACATTAAGACAAAAAAAAAAAGCCAGTGGGTCAAGCATATATTATTATTTGTCTTCTGATGAAAAGCATTATGAAGTACAGGAATATATACTGGACAAAATATTTGATTTAAATCTCACAAACCTTTAGATATAATAAGGAAACTACAGGGATTGGAAATACAAGGAGAGAAGGACAAATTAAACAATACCATGGGACTAAGACCAATACAAAAATGGGACATTTTGTAGGATAACTGGTTCAGTCTTCTCAACAAGTTGATGTCATTAAAAATAATATCTAAATAAAGGACACTACGAGAGTAAAATAAATTTAAGGTGAAATTGTGTTCCTGAATCAGATTCTGATTTGAATAAATTCTCTGTAAAAGCCATTTTTGACTTATTTAAGGAAATTTGAATATGGACTGAGTATTAGAGAAGATGAATATTTACTGGCATGAAAAGGTAGAGATCATTCATAGAAAAATGCTTGTGAAAAAATAGTATATACAATAGAATCTTTTTTTAGTTTAAAAAATATATATATATGTGAATAAAAAATTAACAAAGAATTCCAAGCAGGAAAGAGAACTAATATTTATTAAGTACCTTCTGTGTGCTTAAATGTGATGCTAAGTATTTTCTTCACATCACATATTTAATTATTTAATTCTCCTAAACACTTCTTGGAAAAAAATGCAATTAGTCTCATTTTACAGATAAGACATATATTTTAAGATGCTAATTGAAATAATCTGTGGGTGGTCAGGTTTGGTGACTTTATTTTCTTTTTTATTTGTATTTCTAATCCTCTTCAATTCATGTTTACTGCTTTTGTAATAATAAGAAGTTGCTTTAGTTTTTTTTAATTAAGAAGACAATTCTAAACACATGAGTTAAAGGAGAAGTCTCAAGAGAATTTAAAAATATTTTGAAATAATTGAAAATGAAAACACAATTTATCAAAATTTGTAAAATTCAGAGAAAGCAGTGCTTAAAGGGAAATTTATACCACTGAATATATATACTAGTAAAGAAGAAAGATCAAAAATTAATAATAATCTGAATATAAGAATTATTCAGATTGCCTATTTCTTCTAGTGTGAGTTCTGGCAAATTGTGCCTAAGTTTCCATCTTAGACAACTATTGAAAAGATCAATAAAATTGATAAACCTTCAGCCAAACTAAGTAAGAAACAAAGAAGACATAGATTACTAATAACAGAAATGAAAGAGGGAACATAACTACAGATCCAATGGACATTAAAAGGATAATCAAGGATGCTATGAACAACTCTATACCCACAAATTAGATAACTGAGATGAAATGAACCAATTCTTTGGAAGATACAATCTGCCAAAAACTCACACTGAAAGAAATAGGCAATTTGAATAGGTCTATATCTATTAAAGAAATTAATAACCTTCCAAAACAGAAAGCAACAGGCCCAGATGGGTTTACAGGTGAATTCTACCAAACATTCTCCCAAACATTAAGGAGGAAATTATACCAATTCTCTACAATCTCTATCAGAAGATAGAAACAGAGAATACTTCCTAATTCATTATATGAAGCCAGCATTATTCTAACACCAAACCCAGACAAAGATATTACAAAAAAATGACAACTGCAGACCAATACCTTTCATAAACATAGATGCAAAAATCCTCAATAAAATATTAGCAAATAGAATCCAACAATGTATAAAAAGAGCTACACACCAAAACCAAGTGAAATTTATCCCACAAGTGCAAGGCTAGTTCAACATTCAAAAGTCCATTAATATAATCCATCACATCAACAGACTAAAAAAGAAAAATCACAAGATAATATCAACAGGTGTAGAAAATACATTTGGAAAAATCCAACATCCACTTGAGATAAAAATCTCTCAATAAACTAGTAGAGAGGAATTTTCTCAACTTGGTAAAGAATATCTGCAAAAAACCTACAGCTAACGTTATACTTAGTGGTAAGACACTTTCAAGTTTTTCCCACTAAGATCAGGAACAAGGCAAATAGGTTCCCCCTCACTATTCCTTTTCAACACCATACTGGAATTTGTAGTTAATTCAATAAATAAAACAGGAAAAGGGAAAAAAAGGATACAGATTTGGAAGGAAGAAATAAAACTGTCTTTGTTTGCAGATGACATGATTGTCTATGTAGAAAACCTGAAAGAATCAACAAAAAAACCTGGAACTAATAAGTGATTATAGCAAGGTTGGAGGATAAGTGTTAATATAAAAAAGTCAATCATTTTTCTACATACCAGGAAAGAACAAGAAATGTAAAGCACAATGTCATTTACATTAGCATCCCCAAAAAATAAATACTTAGATATAAATAAAATAAAATATGTATAAGATCTATATGAAGAAAACTACAAAACTTTGAAAGAAATCAAAGAACTAAATAAATGAAAAGACATTCCACGTCATGGATAGAAAAACTCAATATTGTCAAGATGTCAGTTCTTTCCAGCATGATCTATAGACTCAATGCAATCCCAATCAAAATCCCAGGAAGTTATTTTGTTGATATTGACAATCTGATTCTAATGTTTATGTGGTGAGTCAAAAGATCCAAAATAGCCAACACAATATTAAAAGAGCACAAGGTTGGAGGACGGACACTACCTGACTTCAAGACTTATTAAATGTTGTTCCATGAATTAATATAAATATATTGGCTACAGGATATGTCTCAGGAGTTTTGCAGAGCTTTGCCCTGAAGGAATATGTGAATGTGTTGGTTTGCATATCAAAAGCTGTTGCACCTCGGGAGAGCATCTCTGAAAGACAGTAGCGGCTGTATCCCACAAGGCTCCATGTTTCTCAGACCTAAAGGTTTGGATTTGCTTTATAAAGCAAAGCAGATCTGTTAAAAACTACAGGATGAGAGCTGTTAAAAGAGTACCCGAGTGCCCGCCCTGAACAGATAGGCGCCCAAACAGCCTGCCTATGGCTAAAAGCAATTAGCCCAAGGGGCAGTTCCTGCTTAAAACTCCGGACTACCTGTGTCCATTCACAATAACCTGATAAAGA
>CAUYSK010044262.1:0-44974 GCA_963575035.1 Avahi laniger | reverse complement strand
ACTCCTGGGCTCAAGCGATTCTCCTGCCTCAGCCTCCCAAGTAGCTGGGACTACAGGCATGTGCCACCATGCCCGGCTAATTTTTTCTATATATTTTTAGTTGTCTGATTAATTTCTTTCTATCTTTAGTAGAGACGGGGTCTCGCTCTTGCTCAGGCTGGTTTTGAACTCCTGAGCTCAAACAATCCACCCGCCTCAGCCTCCCAGAAAGCTAGGATTACAGGCGTGAGCCACCGCGCCGGGCCCCAAACTTCTTGAGATGAATACTTGAATCATTCGATTTTTAGCTTTTCTTCTTCTATATTAAATAATATTCATATTGAATATTTAATGCTATAAATTTAATAGTACATACCACTATATTAGGATACCAGAAATTTTGCTAGGTAGCATTTCATTGATACTCAGTTTAGAATATATTCTAATTTCTTTTCTAATTTCTTCTTTGAATAATGGGTTATCCATGACTTAGAAGTATATCTGAAATTTCCAAATATATTATAATTTTGGAGTAATTGTCTACTGATTTCTAACATAAATGTATTTGGACAGAGAACACACTTTATGTGATACGTGATTTCAATGATCTGAAATTGGTTGATACTTTCTTAAAACTTTATAGTTTTTCTATGTTGAATTTTATAAATATTCTGTTTAAGCTTAAAAAACACAAGCCCCACACTTACAGAGAACAGTGTTCTATATGTTATGTTTGGTCATGCTTAGGTCATGTTTGTTAAATTGTTCAAATCTTTTATATAACTTTATTGGTTTTTTTTCTTTGTCCATTTGTTCTATCAGTAAGAGGGGTGTGTTAAAATTTCCCACTGTGAGGATTTGGAATTTTCTGGTTTTTTTCTTGTAATTTTCTACTTTTTGCTATGTGCATGCTTGTGTGTGCATGTACATGTGTGTGTGTTGACAACCAGAGAGAGAGAGAGAAACAGAGAGAGAGAGAGAGAGAGAGAAAGGTTATTTTATTAAAAGAATCAAATTTAGAATGATTATATCTGTTTTAATAGTTGGGCCTTATATACACATTAACTTTGATTAATGCTTTCTTGGCTTGGTATATATTTTGTTTGGTATTAATATAACTGAGTTAACATGCTTTTAATTAGTTCTCTATTGGCAATATTTTGATTCTTACACATTTCCATGTGTTTACCATGTTTTACTTACTACACTAGTAACCTGCATATAATTGGATTCTGTTTCGTTAGACTGATAAACTTTTTTCTTAAATGTGAAAATTTGACATTTAATATAACCATTAATATAATAGGGTTTAAATGTATTATCCTTGTGTGTGTGTGTGTGTGTGTGTGTGTGCGCGCGCGCGCGCGCGCTATTCCCTTTTTTTTTTTTTACCTTTCTTCTATATTGGATGTTATATACTTTAATCTTCTAATGATTAATCATTAACTAAAATGATAACATAACTTAATACCTTTATGAAAATACAAGAACTTTAAAGCAGTTTAAATCTTATTTTCTCCTCCTGGTTATTCACATATTTTAATTCTATTTGGTTTTAAGACGATACAATTATTATTGTTTTATATAGTCATTTGTTTGCTTTACCAATTTTATAAGCCAGGATAAGCAGTGGTTCTCAACTGGGGTAATTTTACCTCCAGGAAACATGTGGAAATGTCTGGAAACGTATTTGGTTTAGACAGTTGGGTGGGTGGGTGATGTTGCTACACATATCTGACATCCAGTGTATAGAAGCCAGAAAAACTGTCAACATCCTATAATGCATGATAGCCCCCTACCCCCACAACAATGAGTAATCCAGCCCAAACATAAGCCTGCTAAAGTTGAGAAACCCTGAGCTAGGTTATGCTGAAGTTAAAAAGAAAAAATGTGACATGATGAAATGTCTACATACCACATGTTCCTAGACTGGAGTCTCCTTCTCCTAGTCTCCCAGACTAAAGGTGCAGCCACTATCTATTATAATACAATATTACACAATCAGAGAGAAAGATAGTTCTGGAGAGTCTCGCGTTATACACAAAATATTTGGCCTGAGAAAAACATGTTTCATTTTTGCTCACCATTTACTTCCTACCATTAATCAGGTAACCCCTCCATCACAAAAGGCTTAATGAACATATTCCTACCATGTGTTGGGGACTTAGAGAGACAGAAGTAGTCAACATACAGCACTAGTGAACTACCATAATCAGTCCCGTGGTCACGAAATATTTCGCTGTCTCACCCTCCCTTAGGCAAAGGATAACCACTTACCCCCATAGCGATAAATACCAAACCTAATTCATTCACACTATGACCTTAAAGCCAAGATTTCTTTGTGACTCGAAGTAAATTTTAAATATGGGGTAATTCATGATGGTCTCTAAATCATATCTGGATATTATTCCCTTTTATTTTTTATTTTTTTTAATAAGTAGAAACTAAACAACGAGTACACACAGGCACAAAGAGATATAAAGGACATTGGAAACCAAGAAGTTGGGTGAGTGGTTGGGAAGGGAAGTGTGGGATAAAAACTTACCTATGGGGTATAACGAACACGACTAAGCATTATACAATGTATCCGTGTAACAAAAACATTTGTATCCCTTAATATTTTGGATATTATGTCTCTTGATCTGGAAAATAATGACATAAGAAGATGCTTTGTTCTCATAAAAAATACTCTCTCTATATATTATCATGGGATAGGGAAAGGAAAACTAAACATTCCTATTTGTAGGGATAAGAAGAAAGACCCACTAAAACTACTGGATTGTATCTATTCTGAAATTTCAGTGTACAATGTGAAGGCTCTCTGGCCTGGGAGCGGGTAATGTGCTGTGATTAGGTCTCAATTTCATTCCTATAGAGGGAATCTTCAATTTTCTAATATTTTGTGGCCCTAGTCTCTGGGAATTTCCTGCAATCTCAATGTTCTCCTTGGCCACAAAGAAAGTAGTCCCTTGAAAATATGCTAAGAGGATTTCTTAATTTGATTTTTACATTTGGGCCCAAGGAATTTTTTTTGTCAGTACAATTGCATCTAGAAAACAATGCACTTTTTAATCTCTCTAGTCCAAGCAGAGTCATACATCATTTGGTTCTTGAAACAAAGCAAAGTTTTAATTGGTCTTTAATACTTGAAGGTCTTCAACATTTTATTTTATACCATCTGGTATTCCACAAGGTATTTTTTTGTTGTTATTATTGTTTATTTTTTTCTCTTGAGTAAATACTAGAATGGACTATGGCCACATAGTACAAGTATGTATAACTTTATAAGAAAATGCCATACTCTGTATTTGACAAAGCCATCTGTGATGTGTCTCTCCATTGTTTTCTGGCTTGCATGGTTTCCAATGAGAATACTCCTGTAATTCTTTCTTCCTTTGTGTGTAATGTGTCTTATTCCCTGGATGCTTTAATGATTTTCTTTTTCTCCCTAGTTTCAGCATTTCAATCATTTTGTGCTTTAGTGTAATTTTCTTTGTAAGTGTCCTGCTTGTAGTTTGTTGAGTTTTTTTGATTCACACGTTTATAGCTTTCATTGCATGTGGACAGTTTTCTATCGTTATTTTTTGTCTCCTAATTTCCCACCTTTTATTCTAGGGCTCCAATTACATATATGTTACACCAATTTATACAGCTATGAATGTTTATATTTTCAGTCTTTATTTTTCTTTGTGATACATTTTCGATATTTTCTATTACTAGGTTTTCAGTTCAATAATCTTTTGCTTTCTAACATCCAGTTTAGCCAATATAGTACATTTTTCATCTCAAATATTATATTTTTCAATTACAGAAGTACTAATCTGGTCACTTTAATAACTGTCATTTTTTTCTTTCATGTTCCTGTTTTCTTGTAAAAATTTGAATATGTAGTACATATTCATTTTAGCCATTTTAATACTCTTGTCTGCTAATTCCATCATCTCTACAATTCTTAGTTCTATTTCAACAGTTGATTTTTCTCTTCAACAAATGGCATTGGTCTGCTTTTTATCTCATCTGATAATTCTTTTATTCTTGACATTGTAATTTATGTTACCTTACCTTGTTATTAATCAATTTTACTTTTAGCTTTGACTTACTGGTATTAAACTCATTCATTGAATTACTAATATTGATACTTGAAGTATTAAATTTTTATTTATAAAATATCCAACCATTCTTTTTCTAGTTATCTCTATTGCTTTTAAAAATTTCTTTCTGGCTCATCTTTCTTAAAACATATTTATAGTAAATATAGCTATCTTATTGCTTGTGTTTAATAATTAACTCTTGAAGAACTCTATGGATTTCTTCTATGACCCATTATTTATTCTACTCTTGCCCATGGAGAAAATATTCTTCATACAACTGGTTTTTTTTGCTATGTTCTAATATCCTAAAGCATTATTTTTAATAAAAAACTGAGGCTATTGATTACAGCATGTTACTCCGGAGAGGTTCTAAGTCTTCGACATTCTCCTGATAATAGTTTCCTGAGTATAATTCTGTTCTGGAATCATGACAAAACTGTTTTGTGACTTAAGATTTTTTTTGAATGACTCAGGTAATAAAACAGGGGAAGCTTCCCTTCCACTCCAGGATTGCTACATTTCCTGTTCTTTGACCCTCAATTTAAAGACACAGTCCTTCTGTGCACGTCCCCATGGTAGAGAAGTCATCTTTCAGATTCTTTCTTTCACCCTGAGTGATGAGATAATTTAAAAGCAGAATTTAAATTTATTTCTTTTTGGTTTTTGCTTTTTGGTGTTTTTTTCTTTTTCCTTTCCTTTTTTTTTTTTTTTTGAGACTGGATCTCACTCTGTTTCCCTGGGCTGGAGTGTAATGGTGCAATCCACTGCACTCACTGAACTCCTGGGTTTGAGATCTTAAATTTCCTAATACTGGCAAACACATTTAGGGAAAAAGCACTCTCAAGACTCTTCATTTGTCTAAGCTATATTTTCTCTTTAGTTTTAGCACAAAAATACCTTTAGTTGGGCTCTTGGATGCTTTTAAGAAAAATTTTATAGCATACATAAGTTTCGAGTTTTTATAATAATTTGGTTTGAACTTATTAGCTTGCTATTTTTGGAAACGATAAGTCCAAAACTTACTTTTTTATTTATTCTTTTTGATATCTCTATCTTTAGAAATATTTTAGGATTTAGTGACCTTTTTAAATGTTTTAATACAAATAAAATTAAATTGATTATAATATGATTTTGAAGATACAGTAATAAAAGAAATTGTGTCATATATTTTTTATAAAGAAAATAAATAAAAGAATTAACATTTCTTTGGATAGAGTATTTGACAATAGCCAAGAAGAGGCAGGCTCTAATTACCTTGAAAATAATATAATCTCTTTGAAAAGCTTTGTGCTTAGAAATAGATGACTGTAGGTGGGTTAGCAGGTGTGTTGTATAATTATTTTATCACATATTACAATGTAATAATAATAGAAATAAAGTGCACAATAAATGTAAGGTGCCTGAATCATCCTGAAACCATCCTTCCGTTCCCCAGTCTGTGTAAAAACTGTCTTCCATGAAAATGGTCCCTGGTGCCAAAAAGGTTTGGGATAGCCGAAGAGGTTGACTCATAGATAGGTACCCTTCACCCTATGGGTAATTCTCAAAATTTTTAAGGTCATAAAATACTCAAGAGCTCTGAAAAGAATTGCATCAAATATTACTTAATTAACATGGGACGCAATATTTCTGTTGACAAGAATTTGAACCCAGGCTATAGTTGAGGTTCACATCCATACAGACCTATCACATGAATCAAGATCTGCTGATGGAAAAAAAAAAAAAAAGGACACTGAGAAAAACGCACCAAGCTGAGAATTAGACCCTGCACACTGAAGAGAATACCGACCCAAAGGAGAACATGAACCTGTCTTGATCGTCTCCAAAGTTAGTCCTGCTTTTGATTCCTGTGAAATGTGATAGAAATAAAATCCAGATTTTTGTAACTATGCTGGGGGATCTTTCCTACTGACAGTACAAAATGACATGACAGGGTTAGTAATGACATGTGAACAAGCCAATTGGTCACAATGGGAGGGAAGCACAGTGACAGGTATTACTTAAGCAAGATGATATGAGCAGTAAATACCAAACTATATGGAGTTAAAACATATCAGTCTGTGATGATATGTGGGAACTCCATCAATCTTTTCAGAAAAACCTAGAGGGGATAATTACAGTAGGGGCTAAGATAAAATGACTGGTTATCTTAACAGTAATATAGGTATAAGGTCATAATCTTGACCTGCGGAGTATTTCTGTAAAAAACATTTACATTGGTGATATGGTACATGTATTAATATTAATCTAAATTATGTCACTCAACAAAGACTTTTCAAAAAGGCCTGTATCAAAATTACATACATTCATGAAATGTTAATATTAAAGGAGCTGACAATTCACTAAAATTGTAAGCTGACACTGCTGAACTGAATTCAGACAATTCAAAAATAATAAAAAGGAAAGAAAATGGGTGTTTAAAAAAGAAGAAAAAAAGCATAAATGTGAAGTTTTTGTATTAGTAGAGGAGGATCAATGTGTTGCTTAATGAGCCCAATGTCTACAATTATTCCCAGATAATAAGAGAGGTTTGGAGGCACATTAACTCTTTCGAACCACTAACCACCTAATTTGCAATTAGGGAATATTTCACAGAAGATATAACAGAGGCTGTTAAATGTTTTCAGATATTTCTTGAAATTTGCACCATAAAACTTTATGGAAGAGCAAAAAGCATGGTTTATAGATAATGATTATGTCAATGCAAATGAATATAAACTGTGAAAAACTTTCAATTTTAGTACATAAATAGAATACGCCTTCTTCATAAGATGTGAGAGACTTTTAAGTTATATGATACTTCAAGTAAGCAAACATTTTATTTTATGATCAATTAAGTATAAAGATTTCAAATTGGTTTTCCTTTCTTCACTCCAACTACATTTTAAAGAGTCATTTGCATTAGGCAGAGATAAGTATTAAATATTTGAGCTGAATAGTGAGTTCTTAAGAATATTAAATACACTACTGTGATTTAAGTTAGGCATTAATGAGAATGCAGGAAATACTAATATTTTTACAAGTACTATTTAAGAAATACTCAAAACTTAGTCAAAAGTATTCTTTATTTTCAGTGATGTTATGTCATCATATTATCTGAAGACAAAGAATAATATAAACAATAAGAGATTTAGTTACCCCTATTTTTCTTCAATTCTTTCACTATTATTCTAGTAGTTTGTAATTATTTTTCAGAGTATATATAATCTAGAAACAATACAAACCTTCTTTAAGGTTTGTTATGAAGCAATGCCAAATATAATATAATCTTGTTTTCAATCAAACATTTTTGTACCATACCTCCAGTTCTTGTCAAGTTTGAACTGCTATATGGAATATACTTCAAAATGCCTTCTTTTATAATATCCTGTCAGCAGAGCAGAATGACTTTTATTTATTCTAATTTCTCCAATATTTATTGCCAAAATTTATGAAATCCTTGGAATTTATTTAAGCAGATTTACTACCACTTCATATTTACTGAGACTGTGAAATATAATTTGAATTTGATGGCTTCTCCTTCATCTCCAAGAAAAACAATTTTTAGCTGCTCAAATATTTCTTGAGTAAAATAAACACAATGCTATCTGGTGTCTGGAGAAATAAAATATTGGGCAACTTCTAGTGCCTAGCACTGTGCTGTGGCTATTGGGGACTCACTGTCGTTTGATGGGGAAGACAAGCATGTGTGAACATCTTTGATGGGATTCCCATACAATATAAGAGACTGCATGCTGTGGTTTGGCTGTTTGTCCCCTCCAAATTTCCTGTTGAAACTTGATCCCCAGATTTGGAGGTGGGGCCTACCAGGAGGTGTTTGGCTCAGGAGGGTGGATCCCTCATTATTAGATTAGTGCCCTCCCTGGGTGGGGTGAGAGTGAGTTCTCACTCTGTTAGTCCCCAGGAGAGCTGGTTGTTAAAAAGAGCCTGGCACCTCCCTTGCCATGTGCTCTCTGCACCCACTGGTCTGCTTTGCCTTCAGCTAAGTGGAAGCATCCTGTCACCCTCACCAGATCCAGAATCACCAGCAAAATAACCTCTTTTCTTTACGAATTATCCAGCCTTGGGTAGAGACTGTATAACCATGATCTCCATTATTTCTGTGTGTGTGTATTGTAAACTGTGAAGTAAACTAAGTTGAGTTTTGCAGTAGCACTTCCAAACTCACCCCCAAGTTTGAACAATAAAATTTTAAAAATAAAAATGATAAGAGTATTCATAATTCATATAATTCATGCAAGACAGCACAGGACAGCAGAATAAGGCTCCAGCATTCCTAATTTTGATTTACTCCCTAAATCACAACTTTCTGATGTTACCTGAATTCTCTCTCTCAGATAAGGATTCCCAAATCATTTATCCATTCATTCATTTAGCATTTTCATAATGAGGAAACTAATAATGTTGTATATATTAATATAACAGTTTTTGGTGAACAAAGATGTAAAAGTATAATGTAAAGAACAGGTACATATTTTGTGATCTAAAGTTTAGGCTGTCAAAGGATTATAAAATATACAGTACAGTGGATAAGAGCAGAATCTCTAAAGGGATAAAATCAGAATTTGAGCCTTGTCCTTCATCCCTTACCAGTTTATTGATTTTAAAAATACAATTCTGAGTCCAATGTTCCTTCTGGAAATGTTAACAATATCTTTCTCTTAAGCTTACTCTCAAAATTGATAGACTTTATACAAATAAATTTCTTATCTACAGTCCCTAGCATAAATAAAGCTCCAAAAATAGTAATTAGTTATTTTTTTAAATGAAATTATCTAAATTTTGTTCCCTGGAAATGTAGTATTGACTAATGTACCATATAACAATGTACCTTAGAAAATAAGGGAAATATCTTTTTAAAATAAGAATTTTATTAAAAAATAAATAAAAATATTAACATCTAATTAGACATAAAACTAAGTCATTGTTAGTATAAATTTTTTAACTTCCAGACTCAGTCTTCAAATTCGATGTGTACTGCAATTTTGTTTTATCATTCACAACTGTCAGTTGATGCTGGTTGTTATTTCTAGTGAGAAGAGCATTAGTCTGACAAGCTATTCAATTATTTTGAGACAGATTTCTGACATTAATTCAAATGTGTCCATTCTTCTATTAGAGCATATGTCTTTACATACTTATTTATTTGTTGCATGAGGCATACCAATAGGTATTGTGTACTAATTTCCCCAACGATTGAAGTCTGCATCTCTTTTCTCACTACAGAACTCCTGCTAGAGTGAATGAAATACAGTAACCAGGTACAATTCTCAGCACTGAGCTCTTTGACTTCTTGAGATTTATATATAAGTCATTAGCTAGTTGTACTCCTATTAAAAAGTTAATAGCCCTTTTCAGCAGATGGCCAAGAGAACCAAGCATGAATTGCTCTGTTTCTCATTACCTTTCCAACGAATAACCCATTAATCCCAGCCACTGTCTAGCCTCACTGTACCATGCCCTTCCCTTCAAAACTAACTTTAATTAATTCACTGGATACAGTTCAGGTGATTTAAAAAGAGAGACAGTGTTTGGAGATTTGATTAAAAAGAGTTCAGCTTATTAAAGCACAGAGAAAGGAATGAAGGGAAATGGTATCAAGCCAAGGAACTAATAATCTTTTGATTATTAATTGATTAATTTGGGTCTATATTTTGACTGAAAATTTTGC
This sequence comes from Avahi laniger, assembly GCA_963575035.1. Lineage (NCBI taxonomy): Eukaryota > Metazoa > Chordata > Mammalia > Primates > Indriidae > Avahi > Avahi laniger. The sequence goes on along the minus strand of CAUYSK010044262.1, from coordinate 35,233 downwards.
AATATATTTACCCTTTTAACATTTGAATATTTGCATAAATTATTTTGATTAATATTAATCATCTAATTATTATTCTTTTTTGTTGTTCTAATACTATGCTTTTCAGTAAATAGCAAGCTTGGTTTCTAAACATCTCCAAATATTGCATATAAAGGAAAAAAAGTCATATTCATCATAAATAAATGGTTCACATTTTTGAGAGATTATGATGTCCTAGGTACTGCGCTGTATACTTTATATGGATTATTTCAATTATTAAAATAACATTCGTTGAGTATTATTACTCCACTGTTATAGTTATTTATTTCTTTAATTAATAAAGTTTACTTTAGAGTATTTTTAGGTTCTGGGCAAAATATAATGTAAAGTGTAGAGAGTTCCTAAATATCCCTTACTTTCACGTGCGTACAGACCTGCCCGGTGTCAACATACTGAACCAGCACGATACATTTGTCATAACTGATGAATCAACCTTGACAGACCTTTTTCACACTTTTCATCCGTATATATTCTTTGGTAAGATATCTGTTCAGGCCTTTTGCCCATTTTTAAATCAAGTTTTTATTTTCTTATAGTTGAGTTTTAATAGTTCTTTGTATATGTTGTACAACAATTCTTTATCAGATGTGTTTTTTGCAAATATTTTATTTTGGTCTATGGTTTTTCTTCTTCCTGTCTTGACATTCTCTTTCTCAGAGAAAAAGTTTTTAATTTTAATGAAATAAGCTCACACCAGGCTTGCTTTGGGCGTTGTATCAAAAAAGTCACCACTATACCCAAAGTCATCTGAGCTTTATTTATGTTATCTTCTTGTAGTTTTATAGTTTTGCATTTTACGTGTAGGCCTATGATCCATTGTGAGTTAGGCTCCACTTTGAAGGCTCCACTTCTAATGCTGTTCTCCTGCTATTTGCACCACATCTGTAGTTACTTCCTCCATTGAAGTCTTGAACCCCTCAAAGTCATCCACGAGGGCTGGAATTAATATCTTTCAAATTTCTATTAATGTTGATATTTTGACCTCCTCCCATCAATCACGAACGTTCTTAATGGCATCTAGAATAGTGAATCCTCTCCAGAAAGTTTTCAATTGACTTTGCACAGATTGATCAGAAGAATCACTATCAATGCACCTATGACCTTATAAAATATATGTATTTTTAAAATAATAAGACTTGGAAGTCAAAATTACACCCTTGATACATGGGCTACAGAATGGATGTTACGTTAGCAGGCATGAAAACATTAATCTCCTTGTAAATCTCCACCAGAACTCTTGGCTGATGAGCAATACGTCTTAAAAGTGAGCTTAAAATGTTCAGTAAACCATGTTGTAAACAGGTGTGCTGTCATCCAGGCCTTGTTGTTCCATTTCTAGAGCACAGGCAGAGTGGATTTAGCATAATTACTAAAAGTCCTAAAATTTTCAGAATAGTAAATGAGTATTGGCTTCAACTTCAAGTTTCTAATAGGAAAGTTAGTCTGTCCTTTGAAGGCAGGCATTGACTTACCCTGTCTAACTATAAAAGTCCTAGATTAGATTTTCTTCCAATAGAAGGCTGTTGTGTCTACATGGAAACTCTGTTTAGTGCAGCCACCTTTACCAATTATCTGAGCAGGATCTTCTGGGTGACTTGCTGCAGCTTCTTCATCAGCACCTGCTGCTGCACCTTGCATTTTCATGTTATGGAGATGGCTTCTTTCCTTAAACCTCATGAACCAACTTTGGCTAGCTTCAGACTTTTGTTCTGGAACTTCCCAACCCCTCTAAGACTTCATAGAGTTGAAGAGAGTTGGGGCCTTGCTCTAAAATAGTCTTTGGCTTAAGGGAATTTGTGGCTAATTTGATCTTCTTTCCAGGTCACCATTAATAAAACTGTCTACATATTGGCAATGATGCTGTTTTGCTTTCTTATCGTTTTGTTCACTGGAGCAGCAATTTTAATTTCCTTCAAAAACATTTTCTTTGTATTCACACCTTGGCTAACTGGTATAAGAGGCTTAGAATTTTGCCTATATCAGCTTTCAGCATGTCTTCCTCACCAAGCTTAATCATTTCCAGCCTTTATTTTAAAGTGAGAGACACATGACTCTTCCTTTCACTGAACACTTAGAAGCTGTTGTAGGGTTGTTAATTGGCCTAATTTCAATATTGTGTGTCTCAGGGAATAGAGAGGCTTGAGGAGAGGGAGCAAGAAGGGGAATGGCCACTCAGTGGAACAGCCAGAACACACAACATTCTTTGACAAAATTCCCCATCTTACTTAAGCCTGGCACATGGTGCCCCCAAACAATTACAATAATAACATTGCAGATCACCATATTAGATATAATAATAATAATAATAAAGTTTGGAATATTACAAGAATTTCAAAACTGTAACAAAGACATGAAGTGAGCATATGCTGCTGGAAATGACACCAATAGATTTGTTGACATAAGGTTGACATAAACCTTCAATTCGTAAAAAAACATAATAAACTGAAGCACAATAGAAGGAGATAAGTCTGTACACTACAGAAAAAAGATTCTGCACAAAAAAGGAAATAATCAACAGAGTTAATAGACAACCTACCGAATGGGAGAAAATATTCACAGACTATATGCCCAACAAAGGACTGATATTCAGAATCTACAAAGAACTCAAACAAATAAGCAAGAAAAAACAAACAACCTCATCAGAAAGTGGACAAATGATATGAACATAAGTTTTCCAAAAGGGGATAGACAAGTGGCCAACAAACATGAAAAAATGCTAACATCACTAATCATCAGGGAAATGTAAATCAAAACTACAATGAGATATTACCTTACCTCTATCAGAATAACTGTTATTAAAAAGCCAAAAAACAATAGATGCTGGCATGGATGTAGAGAGAGGAATGCTTATACACTGTTGGTGGGACTGCAAATTATTACAACCTCTATGGAAAACAGTAGGAGATTTCTCAAAGAAATAAATGTGAAACTATCATTCGATCCAGCAATCCCACTGCCGGATATCTACCCGAAGGAAATGAAGTAATTTAATCAGAAAGACAACTGTACTCGAATGTTTATCACAGTCCAATTCACAATTGCAAAGATGTGGAATCAACCTAAGTCCTCTTCACTTCATGAGTGAATAAAGAAAATGTGCTCTCTCTCAATCTTTCTCTCTGTCTCTCTCTCTCTACACACACACATCCCCACACACACACACCACAGCCATAAAACACAATGAAATAATGTCATTTGCAGCAAGGTCAAATGAACTGGAAACCATTATCCTAAATGAAGTATCTCAAGAATGGAAAACCAAATACTGCATGTTCTCGCTAACAAGCGGTAGCTAATAGATCGGTATACATGGTCACAAAGTGATATAAAGGGCATGAGAAACCAAGAAGAGAGGAGAGTGGGAGGCTGTGTATGTGGGATAAAAACTTACCTATTGGGTACAATGAACACTGTTGTGGTGATGGGTACATCAAAAACCCTCACTTAAGCATTATGCAAGATATTTATGCAACAAGAGCACTTGTACCCCCTAATTAATATTTTGAAATAAAAACGAAAATAAAGACATTAAAAAGAAAAAAATATATCACTTAATATTAAAGAATCAAATATCATAAGAGTACCTTTTCTATGAACAAGCATAGAGCATTTCTATCCTCATTTGGGTTATGATTTATCTAATAAACTAATATATCATCAAGGTGTTCCTCTGACTGGACCTAGTTTTCACTACTTTGATTAGAGAGCTAATTCATGGCTGAGACTATTGCTGTTGGGAAAAGGCTTTTTCCTTGATATTTAAGGCTTGTATCTCATAGACTACAAGGACCAAGGAGTCACACACAAAATGTAATAAAGTGCTATATATGAGTTTATCTTCCATGGTTATCAGAAATATTTTAAAAATTAGGAACATTTAAAAATGCCTGCATTAGAATACTCAACTCTCCCTCTTGAGCAAATATCCGCACCACAGAGTGAGGTGAGTACTATTTTTGTTTTCTGGATTCAACTGCTGGAAAAAAAAAAAAAAACCTTATATTTCTACTCTCACTTGTATTTAACAAATTCTCCCTCTCTTCTTCCCATTAATTAAAAATACTAGTGAGTATTGATAGTTATACAAGAAAGTCTTGTGTTTCATTTTCAGGATTTCACTTCCTTTGCATGTGTGTAGTCATGAAGTGTAGTGCTTTGTGGCAGCAGTGACTGAGGATCTTCTTCTCAGTGAAGAACTGTTGCTGAAAGCTTGGTTACATAACTGACCTGCTGCGGTTCCTGAATAACACTTTCCTCAAATTTCTCTCATCTTTGGAAAACTGGGTGATGGAAAAATGAAGAAGAAATGTCAGAATTATTGAAGTGATAAGAGTTTGATGGCAGTAAATGGTACTGATGCTGGCCGACAATCCCAACATTAAAATGGAAGGTCAACATGGGATTTGGGTCTCTTACATAGTATAAAACTTTGATTCATATCTAGGCCTGACTCCAACTTTTCGTCTTCCAAGGACCCAGATTTAATGCCAAGCATGATTCATAAACTAGACTTTATTGTCTCCTTCATGCAAGGTATTACGCTTTTAAATAATTTATTAATTTTTCACTGGTAAACAATGAATACAACGTGATTCTGCTTTCCCATGGTAGGTCATAGGCAATATTGTAGAGAAAAAGCATTGTATTCAAATCCTGTACAGATTTATACCATTGGTTATAAAAAAACATTTTCCTACTTATCCCCACCCACAGTTTTATACTGCATCCTCTAATATTTGTTCATTAGTTCAAAAACACAGGGACCTACTAAAAATGTGCAGAAATGCCAGGCAGCACCGTAAATAGTGTATTTACATACTAAATATTTCCAAAATGAACAAAGTTCTTTCATTTCCCTGAAATCTCTCATATAAGAAGTGTATATTTACTTATCTAATTTTTACAGTAATTTAGGATTCCAGAGAGGGGCATTGCGAGAATCTTATTTAAAACATAAGATTCATAAATACTTGACTAATAATTATTTTCCTATGTTTAAACTCTGATTCCATATTACTTCCACAAACTGCTTGTTTTTAGTTATATACTTGGGATCTAGATCAACTTACAGTACAGATTAAATATCTTAGTTATGCATAAAGGCAAAGGTTTGACTTTAGTTTTAAATACATAATAATTAAAAGAGTAATAATAAATTATAGGAATATTAAGGAATAGTAATAACTTGAGAGTTAAATATATACTATATACTACATGCTTCATTTTGACTTGAATAGATATTCTGAGAATCTCATAAAAGAATCTCACTCTGAGTTTAAATCTGTTTTTATCACCTTGAAGATCTTATCTGTCAATATTTGATTAAAGAATCTAGCTACCTAAGACACGTTTTCTCAGTTTGATAGATCATCTGGAGCCTCAAGACTATTGATTGAAGCTGCAATCAAGTAAAAAGAGAGAGAGAGAGAGAGAGAGAGAGAGAGGAAGATAATTTTGATTACACTTCAATCTGTGACTTCTGCAGCCTTGAGTCAAACAGCCAAGTATGTTGTTGTTTTATCACCACAAACAGATTCTTCCACATTGCCTGAAAAAGAAACTTCAAATCCATTTCAGCTTAATGAATTTTTAAAATCTCATTTGAGAGGAAAGGATCCTTGATTTCCCCTTTTTTATACATTTGTTGAAATAATATAAACCCAATTCATTTGAAAGGGCTCTTGGAGTAACATGGCAGTGTGCCTGAGTCTTCAGTTATTCTGTACAAAACAGAATCAGACCAATAACTTAAACCATTCAAATAAACCAACTATAGAAAAATGTGGACTAACTATAAAGTTTCTTCAACTGATTTTTAGATAATTCACTGCTTTATCCAACTACTTCATGGATCCTTCTAATGAAGCTGAGCTTAGGAGTTAGCAAGCACCAAACGCAGGAATAATGAGTCTGAATGTGTCTGTAGACGTTTGTGCACTGCACACTGTGCATTTTAGTACAATTATAAGTTAAATAAAAATATCTATAATCTCTTTCCCCTGACAATCAAAATTCTGAAATTATTTCATAGGTATTAGACAAAAATTTAGAACTTATAAAGGCTAACTTAAACTCAATTTGCATAAAATTCAGTGCACACATTATTAGTGTATTGTTTGATGAAATTTGTCAAATATATACTTTAGTATAATTGAAAACTCCAAAAAGATTTGAACGTTTTCATGATTCCAAAGATTTCCCTCCAGGCTCTTTCCAGTTAATTCTTTTCAACATGGTAACCAGGCAACCTCTAATCTGCTTTTAGTACTAAAGATTCATTTCCATTTCTAGAATTTAATAAAAATGGGGGCATTGATGTACTCTTTTGTGTCTGTCTTTTTGTCAGCCAGTTTGTGCTTATGAGATTTATCTATGTTATTGTGTGGATTAGGGGATCCTTTCTTTTTATCTGAGTAGTATCCCTTTGTGTAGCTGTCTACCATATATGTCCACCTATTCAATTGTTGATGGGCAATTGTATTATTTTCAACTTGGGGTTATTATAAGTAAAACTGCTGTGACCATTCATGTACATGTATTGATTTAGTTGTGTGTTTTCATTGGTGTGGATAAAAACCTAGGAGTAAAATTCCTGAGTCAGATGGATGTGCATGTTTAAATTTAATAGAAATGGCCCAACTGTTTTGCTGCATGGCTTTTCTATTTTGCTTTCCCAGCAGTAAGGTATGAAAATTCCAACTGCTCACCATCTTCAACACATATTCTCAATCTTTTAAATTTCATTTCAGCTATTCTAACGGATGTATTAATAAAATGGAATCTCATTGTGAAATATAATTTGAATTTTACTGATAACTAATGATTTAAGAATCTTTTCGTGTACATATATTAGCATTTGTATTAACATATTTTCTTTCAAAAGTGTCTCTTCAAAGCTTTTCTCAGTTTTTTATTGGATTGTGTATCTTATTGAGATTTTATAAAATTCTGCATACAAATACTTTGTTAGATATACACATTGCACACATTTCCTCCAGGTGTGTAGCATGTCTACTTATTTTCTCAATATAGCCTATCAAAGAGTAATTGGTTTTAATATGTTAAAGTCCAACTTATCACTTTTTTTCTTTCTTTCATGGTTCATAATTGTTGACGTCTATTTAAGAGACTTTCACACACCCCAGGACAGCAAACATTTTCTCCTAAGTTGTCTTCTTTAAATTTCATAGTTTTAAATATTACATTTAAAATTATGATGCATGTAGAGTTAATATTTATGTAGAGTGTAAGACAAGTATCCAGGTGAATTATTTTCCATATAGATGTCCATTTGCTTCAAGACTATTAGTTGAAAAGAATATTTTTTTCTTCATGACATTAACTTGGTATCTTTGTTGAAAGTCAGTTAACCATGTATGTGTGGGAGAATCTTTGCACTAATCTAATGTTTATCTTTATACCAATAGCACACTGTCTTAATTGCCATAGCGATATAGTAAGTCCTACAACCAGGCAGTGTAATTAATTTTTTTCAAAATCAGTTTTGATCTTATAGCTTGTTTTCCATTTCCATATATATATTTTATAATAAATTTTTCAATTTCTACAAATGAGAAAAGCCAATTGGGATTTTGATAGGAATTATATTGCAAATATAAACTAATTTGGAAAGAGTATATCTAAATTATTGAACATTTTTATTATGAACATAGCTTAACTTTCTATATTTAAATATACTTAAATTTCTCTCAGCAAAATTTCATGTTTTTAAAAATTATATTGATATGGATAATATTGCTAAATATATTCTTAATATTTCACACATTGGACCCTATTATAAATTGAGGTTTTAATTTTATTTTTTAATTGTTCATTGCTTATATAGATCATTGATTTTTTATTGACCTTAAACCCTGTGACCTTGCTAAAAACATGTATTGCTTCCAGTAGCATTTTCGTAGATTCCTTTAACTTTGTATAATTACAGTCATGCCACTCATATATTAAGACATTTTTCTACTGTTTTCTTCTAATCTGCAAATCTATATGACTATATTTCATTTTATTTCTTACTTAAATTATCAAAGATTTCATTTTATTCTTAATTACACTGTCCAAGGTCTTCAGTATAGTTTTAAATAGACATATCAGTATGGGCATTCTTGCCTCATTTTCAATCTTAAGACAAATGTGTTTAATATTTCACTAGCAAGTATGAGAACCACTCTAGATTTTCTATAGATGTCCTTTATAATGTTGTGAGAGTTTCTTTCAATTTCTAGTTTGGAGAATTTTGTTTTGCCTGTTTATTTTTAGAACAGAATGCAATTTGAATTTTGTCAAATGTGTTTTCTTTGTCTGTTAAGATAATCTTGTTATTTTGTTCCTTTTTCTTTCAACATGTTGAATTATATTGATTGATTTTTCCAAATGTTAAATCAACCTGTTTTTCCTGAGATGAATCCATTTTGGTGATGGTATGTGATTCTTTCAATATATTGTTGGATAGCATTTACTAGCATTTTTAAAGGGAAAAATAAGTGACGAGTTATTGCTAATGGTTACAGAGTTTCTGTGGAGTAACGAAAAGTTTTGGAAGCAGACAAAGGTGATAGTTATGCAACAATGTGAATGTAATTAATGCCACTGATTTGTACACTTAAAATGGTTAAAAGAGCATATTTCATCTTATATATACCTTACTACAATATTAAGAAAAACAAACAAACTAAATAACTGTGTGAGTTTTTCAAATTTGTGTTATCTTTAGTAATTCAATTACCCGAAAAGCTCAGTAAACAGCTAATATATTTGATTTCTAAAAGTGTCTGGTTAGTTATCAACTTATTCATGCCTTTGAATATGTACCATTCCTTGACAGTTTTGATTGTTAGCCTGATTTTTATCGAAATAGTTCCCAGCTACATAGCCCCTTCTGTTCTCTGCTTCTAACATAGAGTTAGGGAATGTGACAGAGCCGATTTTTCACTCGCTCCAGTGTGCATGAGCGTGATCGTTACACATTTCAGGCACAGATTTCATGAAAGGGAGTACCCCCAAAGTTCAAGGGACTCAGACTTTCACAGTTCTTGGTTCCAACCAATTGCTGATTCTGTATTTCATGAGGCCCTGATCTGTTTAATATTAATTTTGTGCAAAAAAAAATCAAGTTGTATAATCTCAAAAAGGAGAAAAATATAAACAAATATAAATATATTTCATATGGTTTTACAGTTAAAAAAGTAAGAGTGTCTTTTTGCAGGTTGTAACCTCTTGCCCATGTGATTTCCACTGGGCCAGTTTGGACTAAAATCGATATTATTGGTAGTTATACTGCTTATCATGATTTGGTGATTTGTTTTTGTAATTTGCAGAATCTTAAAGAAAGTCACAAGAAGTAACAGTAAAATCTAACATCTTGACACTTTACCATTCACATTTCAAGAATGCTTGAACTTCAACTGGAACACAGAAGATGCAAGGTACAATAAAATGTATATACTTATAAACTGCCTCACTACCACATGACCATAATCATCAACTTCTAATTTAATTATTCATCATTTGTAATGATCTATTTGCAGAGATCATATCTCTACTAGTCACAACATTTTTTAATATAAGGCATAAAAATCCAAATTAAACCAGGTTAAGCTACAATGGGAAGAGAAATATTGGCCTACATACTTACCTGTTTAGGAGAAGATTGGCTTCTGGCATAACTCAATGTAGGGATTCAAACATGAAATAGAAAAGGCATTTTTCTCTCTCTTCATAACATGGGAAGGCTTCTGTTCCCTGATTAAGCATTACTGCCTCTGACAACACACCTCTTACAGGTTATCAATTTAGCAAACTCAATGAAAACAGAGTATCCTCCCTAAGAGTTGTGACTAAAATTAGGCCAGAAATATCACAAGGTTAGTGTGAACATTCATTTTGGCTAGAGGCTGAGATAATATAATGGCCAATTTTTGGTCTTATTCAACCTCTGTGCCCTGGTGGGGATGAGCTGAGATGATCAACCTATCTCCATTACATGGACCATGAATCCCGCAAAAAGGAGGGTTTGGCAACAAGAAAGCACAAATATGTTTTAAGACCAAGACAAAAGATACCACTTGCAGCTATATTTAAAATGTAAATAGAAATTACTATATCAGTGATAATTAAATATTGGAGAAAATAATGAAGAATGCTTTGAAAATTACTTTCACAAAATAGATGACCAATAGGTACAATTTGCTTACATATACTCATTCCTCTTAACAAAAGAAAGTTAAATTCAGGAGATTATATTAGTAAGCGTATTTTATAGAAAATATGAAATATGGAGGCTAGTAAAATCAGGTTTGTTAGGAAGGATTATTTAATTCTTTGTTGATAACTGATGCGAGATAGGTATGTCAACTAAGTAAATGTATCTGTGAGTCATGCCATAAAACCTACATGAATAGGTAATTCCTTGTCAATAATCTTCACATTTTATTTAATATTAAAAGAGATTCACATATATACAAAGTATATAGCTGATTAAATTTTTAAACTAACATTTAAAATATTTATTTACCCCAGTGCTAACAATAATTCAATCTCAAGGAAGAAATATATTGACAAATAAAAAAAGTTTAAGAAATGAGATAATCAATCTGTTAGAAAGAGAGTAATAAATTTGTCTTTCTAAGACCAAGAGGAGAAATGATTAATACCAGAAAATCCAGATAATGCACACGCATACTTCAGAGAAAATATTTCAACCAAAGAAGATGCAAGAAAATGTTATAATGTTAAAACCATCAAAGTGTGGAAAACATTTCATCAATGGCTATCAGTATTAAGATAATTGTGAAATGTTCAAAATACATTGTATGAAGTAATGAAACTGGAAAAACATAATGCATTTAAAACATATGTATAAATGTGCGTATATATGAAAGAAAAGAAAGTAAATGTTTATTAATGCCACAAAGAGAATGCCAACAAATGTATTAAATACCAATAAAATACTGAAACAAATTATTTTGTAATTAGAATGACTGAATTTCATATTTACAAAGAAAAATCAGTAATTTATAATAGCCAGGAGGAGAATGTAATGATGTAGAAAAAGACAGGTAAAAATTAAAATTATTAAAATGTTGCAACAGTTAAGATAGTAATTTTAGTAGAACAAAATAGTAAGAATAACAATAACTCCCATTACGTACGAGAATTTCCCGCGTGGTAAAACTGACTTTTTAAAATAGTCTCAAAAATACATAACCTTTAATAAACAGAGTTGTGAATTCTGAGAATCCACTATGAAAAATGCTGTTGAACCTTTATGTATCAGCTAAGATTAAAATTATTCTAGGTACATAAAATATTTTAAAGTATGAATAAAACTATGAAGTTCATAGAAAAAGCCTTGAAAATTTTCTTTTTATGATATTTGTACATATTTTATGGTGTACATATGATTTTTCTTACATGCATAGAATGCGTAATGATAAAGTCAGGCTACTTAGGGTATCCATCACCTCAAGTACTGGTCATTTCTATGGGTCGAGTATATTTCAAGTCCTCTCTTCTCGTGATTTTGAAATATACAATATGTTGTTGTTATCTATAGTCACCCTACTCTACTGTTGAACATTAGAACTTGTTCCTTTTACCTGTTTGTGCCCATTAACTGATCTTTCTTCAACCCCTCCCTTGTACCCACACACCCTTCCCAGTCTCTGGTAACTACCATTCTACTCTCTATCTCCATAAGATCAACTTTTCAGCTCCCTGAAAAGTGAGAAATCAGAAAATCAACGGCATACTCTGAAATAAATTGTGCTATGACACAGAGGTCGCATATCTTAACACATAAAAATAAAACAATACCAAAAGACAAATGACCAGTTGTTTAAGAAAATGAAACTCATATCTAAGAATGGTTTTCTTAATTTCTAAAGAGTTTCTAAAAATCAATATTTTTAAAGTGCAGTAAACAAAGAGGACAATGTGAATTGAGAAAAGCAAATACAAATTATTGTTAAATATGCACACACATATATATGCACATATGTATATATATGTTATATATATATATATATATGCTCAATAGCACTCTTGGTAAGAGAAATGGAACTCAAAACTACTTTGAGATACTAGCCTTTATACCATTTTGAAAGATCACAAAAAGTTTGATAACGATATTTTAATGTGTGGATGGGAAAAAAGATACCTTCACACACTGATGGTGAAGTACAAACCTCGGTTGAGGACAATTTTATAGTATCTATATAAAGTAACACATATAATGTTTGATCCAGCAGTACCACACTTTAGGAATTTATTTAATGGACATTCTTACCCATATGTGAGTAACATGTACAAGGAATTTTTTCTATTTATCTTTTAAAGTGTTATTTTTAATAGCAACATTTAAAAGGGATAAAAAGGAAGGGGGGGAGAGAAAGAGAGGATCAAATGTTTACTTATTCATGTAATATAACATTATATTATATAGCTAGTAAAAAGAATGAGTCAGCTTTACAGACACTGATATAGAAGAAAGTTATATTCTTGAATTAAAAAAAAATTATACACAAGATACCTTCAGATCATGTACAGTCTAAAAGTGGTGTATACATGCATGCATGTATGTACATAAATATAAAAGGTCTCAGGAAGGACGGATATTAGCCTCCGAGGTAGAAAATATGTACTTAAGGAATTAGTATACAACGGACATACATCACTTTTCCACTCTTTGTGTCACATTTTTGCATTTACACATTCAAAAATGAATAAAAACTTACGGAACCTAGTATTACTCCTCCTTTTGGAGAGCATTAAACTACATGATAAAGTCATTTGCATGAGTAAATCAGGTGAATGACTATTTATTCTGGATGCCTTATTCCATATCCCTCACCTGGCCTACCAATGACTTAGGGGCCCTACATCTGGATGCCCAAGCTACGGCGGTGGTAGGAATGAGCAGCAGTCTGTGTCGGCTCCAGCGCTGATTCCAGACAGATTTCAGAGAGAGTCACATAGTTTACTTGAGGAAGATGCAGTGAAGGCAAAGGTAGAGGAGAAAAGGGTAATGAACCCAGTGAGGAGATGACCTGAATTAGTCCATAGAGGAAGGGGCAACATCATCACTGGGATGTGCATAGATTATAACCAAAATGGGGATTATTCTTTCTTGTTCCAAGACAATTGTCAAATGCTATTTAGATTTCAAGCAAAAAATCTTTTGGTCAAAAGAATTTAGAGAAACAACGATGAGTGCTAGATGCTGATTATGTGAAGGAGTTCAGGAACTGTGGGAAGTCCCTGGATGATGTAGGAGTCCTTTATATGAGGTGGCTTCCTGGTTCCGGTGTGGATGTTCTTTTTAAGATCCATGCTGAATAGGATGGGTGCAAACATTTGTGTTTGTTAGGGTTTCTACTTTTTTCTCTTGTAAAATTTTAAACTTTGTGAAGCAGAGGAAGGACTTTGCATTTCCCTACAGTTAGGGACATACAGCTTAATAGTGAATGGGATAGACCGGAAATTCCATTAGGGTGGGGATGTATTATAGAAAGTAAATACAGATATAAATATAGATAATACAGATGAGATATACATGACTATGTAAATGTATAGATGTAGAGATTTAGAGATCTAGATAGACTGAAATGATTATTATCAATAGATATGAAAATAAGTAGCCAGTGGGAAGTTATAGTTTGAAGCCTCTGAGAAAGAAACAAAATCTTTGAATAGTAAAAGTAGATGAAATCTCAGACACAGTTTAAATTTAGAGAAAATATTTAAGTACTTAGGCTTCCGAGAAATGATGGAAGGGAGAGGAGATGAAATTGGTTAAAGATATATTTGAAGTTCTAGAAAGGAAGCTTTAGAATCCCTCTTTATGGCAATAAACAATTAAATAATTAAATATGGTTTTAAAAATCTGCCTTGGGGACTTCATTGAGACACAAGACAGCTTTTTTTTAAACATTAAAATTGTTACAGTGCAAGCTACAGATAAAGTTTTTCCATAATTTCCTCAAAGTGAATATAAAAGATCAGCCGTTATGTTCACTGATAGTATTAACAGATTTTCCTGAAATCATAGTAATAGAAGCAATTTTACATCTTATAAAGAGAAAGGCCAGAATAAAGATACTTGGGTCCCAGATTTGAATTAGGGGGTGTCCCAGTGAAGGGAGGAAAGTCCCCTGAACTCGTTAAGTGGATGCTTGGCTTCACGCAGGAAAGAATTCAAGTGCAAGACAACTAGAGACAGGAAAGCTTATTGAGACAGAGAAAGACAAAAGATCCTATCCCACAGACAGAGTAGAGATCCTCTCCCGAGCAGATGGGGACTTCTTATAGGGTAAGGGTAATGTTTTTTTGTGTTCACAACCCCCGTTCGGAAATAGCCATACATGACCAGCATTGTCTTGTGGTCAGGCCATAAAAGTTAATCACAAATTGCTGTCACTGAATGGTAAACACAAGCAGTTTTTAAGGCACCCAGTTTACTAGTTCATCCATCTTTCGGTGGTCAGGGACTGGCAATTTGCTGGCGATTTCCTTGTTCAGGGTGATTAGGATCAAGTATCAGTCAAAATGTCTGCATTCTGGCTCTCTCGACCTTCCCTTTCTGCATTAGATTTACCCTTGAAACTACCTATGGGAAGGAAGTTAAATTCTCTAAACTTCAATATTTTTTCAGTAACATGAGAGATTTGCTGGATTATCTCTACAGCCACTTCCTAAAAACTGCATAAAATGATGAGCTGACCTTTACAAATTTCTACCAGCACGAGGATCTGTAACTTATGTCTGTGCACGAGCATGAGACAAAATAAATTATTTGTTTATATCTATTTTCTACCATCTGAGGATTTGATATCTGAAGCAGTCATGAAAGAATGTTTGCTCATAAATTATTCCCAGGGATTTTTCACACTCTTAGTTCGAGAGCTGTCCCTGCATAATATGGAGTACATTGTTTTACTGCCAAAGCTGAGGCTGACAGCCTAGGGCTTACAGGAGAATATTTTTACAGACAATAACTTCCTCTTGTGTGTAACAGAATTCATGATTCCACACAGCAACTTTCAATTTTATATACAGCCATATATACACACAATGTAGCTAATTTTAGGGTTAATTAAAAATATATTAATCAATAATCATTCTTCTCCAAATTTCAGAATAAGGTAATAGCTCTAGTTTTATGAGGGATTTCAGATCTGAGAGACAGAGAAGACAACTGAAAAACAGGAACATTTGGGATACAGATTTCATTATGAGTTGGAGTAGTTAAATGTGATCACACGTAACACATATGTGTACATCCATATGCACAAATACAATGTTTCAAGGTGATGGAAATAAATTAATCCTAAATATGAAGTTATTAGAATATCATTAGAATATGAAAATAATTGTGGAATTTATATATATTCTCTCCAGCTATAAAAATGAGTACATTGTACAAAATGATTTTTAGATCTAATTTTTAGAAACCTGTGCAGGTCTTTATATGGTAGTCCTAGGGTCCTTGGTTTTTCTCCATGTGGACCGAAGAACTGAAACACACATTACTTATTCTTTTGACTACTAGGAATAAGCACGTATGCTTTTTAAAATCAAATTAAATATGGAACACTTTTGCTTTCATTGCTAAGTCTTGAAGGGTTTTGCTTGTTTTGTTTTGTCTCGTTTTGCCTTCCTTTGCATGTTTTTCTTAAATCAGAGTGCTCAGTTTCTGATACAGTTCATAATACAGTAAAATCACTGGTCTCTCAATACTTCTGTTTATTCCCTTTTCTCTTCATGTAACTTTCACAACTTCCTCCAAAAATATATATTTAATAAACATCACTTTACTTGAATACATTATTTCAAAATGCATGTCTGGTTTTGATTTGTTTTTTATAAATTTTGTTGATGTTTAATATGCACTAAAATGCACAAATCATGAGTATCCTTGAATAAATTTTCCTCAGATGAACACATGTGAACACACCTTCAAGAGCAATCCCTACGCTGAAGATTAACGGCTTGTTTTGGCAACACATTATGAATAGTTTTTGGTTTTCACTTCTTATTTGCAATGTCATTTTATCAGACTTATCTATGTTGTTTTGTAAAGTTAAAGTTAATTCACTCTCATAATTCTACAGCAGACTTCCTCATTTTACTCCAGATCAACTGTTGAATTAATGTTCAGTTCTCAGAAAAACTACACATAAAAATTACAATATCTATAGGTCAAAGCAAGTTAATATGCTCAGTGATTTTTTTACCACAATCTAATAATAGTGTTTGAATAGCAAAATATTTTCTGTAGATTTGCTTATTTTTAGCTACCTTATTCTCCTCTTTGTGTTGTTTCTCCACCCTACAGAGGATATTAATTCTAATCGCACAAATATTGTAGGTATAAGAAATTTCTGTTTTATAAAGTTCCTAATTGATTTTTTAGGTTGTTGAAAACGTCCTAAAATCCTCATCACAAATTTCTGTTATACAGTGTGCTAATGAGTTAATGCAGTATGATGTGTGAAATATAGGAGATGAGGTTTTTTACTTATGTAAAATAAAAGTGACTTTTAACCATAATTTATTGATAAAAGTAAACAAAACATTGACAGCAAAAGTCATGTTAAGTGTAACTGATCTTTCCTAAAATTAATCTTTCTTTTTCACAAATTTTTAAAATATCAGGCAACCATTTTCTGATAAATAACTGCAGTAAACCAAATGACATTTAATTTTCTAAAGGTAAGCCTTGCAGAATTAATTTAGTGGATATAAAATTGTTTTTAATTAAGATAATTTATAACATGAAAATGTATTGATAATGTTTAAAATAAATATGCTGATAAAATAATCATTTAAGTAAAAGAATAAATAAACATAGCTTAAGAAACAATTTTATACACCCCTTTGATAAGAAAACATTTCTTCCTGAGTGACATGATCAAATCCAAATATAGGGCTAGAAGTTACAAATTTATTTTACATGTGTGTTAGTTTACTGATCTTCGTACATGCTTATATATGCATACAAGTAGGGTTTTTTTTCTACTCAAGAAATAATTAATGAATTTACCTCTTTATTGATTTTATGCTGAACAAATAAATAACTTTAGTTAACTAAGGGGATAAATATGCAGGAATTTCATAATAACTAAAATGAGATAATTTCAGATTTTGTTCTTGGTTCTTTTTAAATAAGACGACAGACAAATGGCCAAGAAGCATATGAAAAAATGCTTAACATCACTAATCAATAGGAAAATGCAAATTAAAACCACAATAAGACATCACCTTACTCCAGTTAGAATGGCTTTATCAAAAAGTCCAAAAACAATAGATGCTGGCGAGGATACAGAGAGAAAGAAATGCTTATACACTGTTGGTGGGACTGCAAATTAGTACAACCTCTATGGAAAACAGTATGGAGATTCCGCAAAGAATTAAAAGTAGACCTACCATTTGATCTAGCAATTCCACTACTGGATATTTAACCAAAAGAAAAGAAGTCATTTTTTCCAAAAGACACCTGCACCTCAATGTTTATTGCAATACAATTCACAATTGAAAAGATGTGGAATCAACCAAGGTGTCCATAAGTTCATGGTTATATTAAGAAAATGTGATATATGTATACCATGGAATACTACTCAGCCATAAAAAGGATGAATTAATACCTTTTGCAATAATCTGGATGGAACTGGAGATCATTCTCCTAAGTGAAGTATCTCAAAAATGGAAAAACAAACACCACATGCACTCACTATTAAACTGGAACTAACTGATGAGTTAACATGCGCACAGAGGAAAGTATTATAAAACTTAGAGGAAAGCAACCGGGGTGGGGGTGGTGAGAAGGAAGGAGGGGAGTGGAATAAACCAACTTAATGGGTACTATACTATGAACACTCTTTTGGTAATGGGCACGCCTATAGCCAGGACTCAAGTATTACAAAAATAATTCATGTAATCTAAAACATTTGTACCCCCTTAATATTTTGAAATAAAAAAAATGGCTACTATTTAATTAAAAAAAAATAATTTACTCAAACATTGAAGAAGTTGAAAACTACATCAAAATGCTCATTGTTTTTCTGAAAATGACCATATATCCTTCTTTTATAGAAACCAGAACCTGATTAGGGCAAATCTCATTTTGATGATATACTCAGTCTGCATTTAAAAAAATTCTCCCTCTTCCTTTTTGTGTCAAATTCTCAGGTTGAGCAGTAGATTTGAAGAAAAGGCACTCCCTCTTCACACATAAGTGTTAAAAGTGAGGGAAAATGCAGTTCAATTGTGCTCTACATTTCTTCCATAAGGGTTTAATAAAATGTGAAACTTTTTGAGGTCTTTTGTAGCTTTCATACCGAAGCAGTAGTAGAAACATTTCAGTGTTTTATTTAACAACATTTTCCCAAAGATTTAATTTTCTTTTAAATCCACGGATTTTTTCATTTGAAATCAAAACATTTTCTTGATTTTACTGAAGAGATGTGTTCAGCTAATTTTAAAATGTCTGTTGTTTCTGCAGACATTCTTTAATTTCAAAGCATTCAGTAAGTAAAATCTGACCCACTATTTTTTTTAAATATTCTTGTAATTGACCTTTTAGATCAAACTCTTTATTAAAAACTCTTCTCTGCTAAATTACCTTGTTATTATACATAGCAGGAGATGTATTTGTGCTTTATCTAGATTTTCATAACTTTTAAAAAATATTCTGGATGAAAATGTATTTATTTGTTACATAAAAGTAGCCATTTTTGAAATAACATTTAATGAATAAATAACTTGCCTCCAGACAGTTTTCACTGAATGTGACTGAAAAAAAAGTTATGGTTTTATCTTCCTTTAGGTTCCAATTGCCAACTAAATTATCAGCACCTTGTCAAATGGCAAAAGTTTGTGGTTTTATCTTTACAATTTTGTTGTCGCTATTGCTATATTTACAGCAATAAGTAAAATGTAATTTTTTTACATTATATATACTGTATACTTATTAAATTCATATTTACTTATCTAAATACAAATTCATATTTATATTTGGTTGTGAATGACACATGATGGAACAGGATAACTGACATTATCAGTCCATGTACAAGCTATGGAGTAGTAGCTTTTGCTGTAACGATCCACTTATTGGTGGCCTTTGTTCCACTTGTGCAATAAACGACTCAGAGCATTACAATTTTTCGTCGTCACCATCATCAGAATTAGCTATACACCTATGCCTAGAATCCTATTCTTCTGACACCTCTTCTTAAAAATAGCCATAGTGCATTGTTCAATATACTGTAAATCAAATTCTAATATATATCAGAAACAAAAGCTAAATGAAAAATATTGCAAAAATATGAAATTATCACAACACGATGTGTTTCTAACTTAAGATAATCCATGTTTTCTCATATTTAACACAACAGCACAATAGGTGTGCAGCAAAATTATCTTTTAATAAGTGTCCCCATCCTTAAAAACATGTATTTTAAGTAAACAATCTATTTTGTTCATTCAACTACATTTGTTGCATTTTCCCTTTCTTCTGTTTTGTTTTGACCAATAAGAAAGATTCATGAAGTACACTGCCAGTATTTATTTGCATCGTATTGTTTTAGTGAAAAAGTGTTTTAATGTTATTTGAGCAACGATCTTCTTTCACTGACTAAACATTCAGGATATTTTCATTGGACATAATTTTGGAGTAATAATATCAATAGCAAAGGGTAGAATGGGATGCAACACGTGTTTGATAGATCACCATCATTGCCAACTACAAAAGTTTTAATTGACTTAAATGAATATATTATCTTCCTTAGGTAATATAAATAGTATTCACAATTACCAAATCACACAATGTCGTATGCAAACAAGACTAATAGAAGTTTGTATGATTTTAACGTTTATACATTTAGAAGATTTTGTTATTTAGTATTTCAAAATCATATGTAGAGGACACCATAAATCACATAGGAACATATACTTAAGTCTTACTTTCTTGGGAAATGTATGTAATGCACAAACTAACCCATGTTCTTCTTAATATTTTAAAATAAGACCAAGTTATAACTGACTGTTTATGTCTCAGCCATAATTATGAATTAAATCATTAAAATATTAAAGATACAAAACATAAATGTAATAAAAAATTAATAGTATGTCTTGTTTATACAGTGGGAAACAAAATAAAATCATGAGGAAAGCACATAAGCAATATAATCAGTCAGTCCTTCTAAAGGAGCCAATATCAAATTTCGATGGTCTTAAAATTTCACCATTGAGCTTTATAAATTTCAAAAAGAATCTTAAATTTAATATTCAATAAGACATTGGATAACATCTATTATAACCATTATACTTTGCACAATGAAGATAAGAGAAATAACATTTGCCTTAAGTGAAATTACAAAAATTGTAGACCTAGAACCTGTTTCTGCTGAATCCTATTCTGGCATTTTCTTTATAATATATTTCTATTGTTTGTTCCATTCCTTATTTGCCTTTCTAAAAAAAAAACCCCTCAGCCTAACACCCATCTGTCAAATCCTGGTGGTATGTAGACCAGGTAATTTCTTCTGGATTCTATTTTGCTTATTTATCTGATATAGAGCAAAGGAGCATTGCACATTTTCTAATTATTTTGCAAATAAGAATAAATAGAATAAGAACATAATGTATTTGCACTAAAAATAGGGTATATTTACTAAAGATAAAACAAACATTGTCTTATTGAAGAAAAGTGGGGAAATACCGAAGAATAAATACACAAACATATTTGGAAAATGTTGAGAAGTAAATCCCCAAAATGAAAACACTCCATAATAGCAGCATTTATTGGCATCTTTCTTATTTTTAGAAACTCAACATTCACATGGGTATTCATATTCATGCATATCATTATATGATTTTAACTGCAAAATTAGCATATTTTAGACATTATGTATTATATTCTGAAATGTACACATTCAATAATAGTGTAGGCATTTTATCAAGCTATCAGTATATTTTAAAACTTCACCTTAAATATATTCATATTTTTCCAACTTTCAGAATTAAAATAGGTTAACATCTTATTGTTAAGTATGTGATGTTTCTCACCATTTTTTTTTTACTTTATAATGTTTTAGCTCACCATTTTTAAAACATAAACATTCAGAAACCCATTGTGGATCTATAAGGTACTGGGTAATAACTTGTCTATTTTTATATGTTAATTTTTCCAATTATGCCACAGGATTGGAGTGCACATATTGTCTTTGTTTGGTAATACTGCCAAATTTCTTTCCAGGAAGGCAGTTTCCATATCGTCATCTACCGTAAGTGTATGCAAGTACCAGGCTCACCACACTCCTACCAGCTCGGAAGTGTTGATGAAAAAAAATAAAATAAAATTTTGGCTTCAAATTGATTTGAATTTCCATTATTCTCAATTTTCTTCTAATTATTCCTTATTTTAGTAATTTTTCATTTTATTATATGATAAAACTTTTGTTTTTGTTATTTACTACTACCTTGTCTATGTATAGAATTCATTTCTTCGCATGTTCTATTGAGGGTGTCATAGAGTTTCCTAAAATTCCTTATGGTTCCTATGATGAATGATTTTTCTTCATAGGTCTTGCATCTAAATCTTCAGGATGGTGGTTCAATTTCTAACTGCACAAAATTTGTCTCTGATAGAACAAACAGCTATTTCTTTCCTATTAAATCGCATCGGAATTAGTAAAGATCAATTCATTCACCACCAGAAGGGTATATAGATTTGATCACATTTATTAGCTGATTTCATTTAAGACACTGTAGTTCTTGGTTCTGCTGCTGGAGGGTGGATAGATTTGTAAAATAGGCTAATTTCCAGTAATTTTGCTCTTTGTTATATTATCATTCAGTTTCCAGTAAAGGGATCTAAATTTACCATTTTGAAAAACGGCAATAACTTTGTGAGAATAAATGGACTATTTGCACCCATTGTTTATGTGTATATATATATATTTGTATTTCTCTTATTGTGCCTAGTATAATCAATCATTTATATTAATTATTACTGTTAAATGAAATAATGACTTCATTTTCTCTCTACACAGGAAAAGCTGGAATATATACAGTTTAGCTGCTTTTCACCATAAGTATTTATTTCATATTATTTTAAGAAATTTGAGGTAACAAAATAAACACATACATTATATATGTATATATGCATTTAATATGCAAATTACTTGCATATTTGATATATTATAAGAAATAAGAGTAAAATTATGTGTAGTGGGCAGTGTATTATACCAGTTTCTTAATTAGAAATTATCTAGGCCTCTAAACATTATTTACTAATTCAATAAATCCTTTATCTAAGTTCTTAAAGTTGCTTAAAGATCTGAAAATTATAATTTTTTTTTTTTTTTTGAGACAGAGTCTCACTTTGTTGCCCAGGCTAGAGTGAGTGCTGTGGCGTCAGCCTAGCTCACAGCAACCTCAGATTCCTGGGCTCAAGCAATCTTACTGCCTCAGCCTCCCCAGAAGCTGGGACTACAGGCATGCGCCACCATGTCCAGCTAATTTTTTCTATATATATTTTTAGCTGTCCAATTAATTTCTTTCTATTTTTGGTAGAGACGGGGTCACACTCTTTCTCAGGCTGGTCTCGAACTCCTGAGCTCAAACAATCCGCCCGCCTTGGCCTCCCAGAGTGCTAGGATTACAGGCGTGAGCCACCGCGCCCGGCCTTGAAAATTGTAATTTTAACTAACACATTATATTCCTATTATATGTAGGATTGTAAGAATTTAATTCTGGTCTTGTAGAAATCAAAATACTATGATGACATGATTTTTATATGATAAACTAAATTTTAAAAAACCTAATTCATGTCAAAAATTAAAAAGGACATCATGCCCCCTTTTTTTAAGAAAATCTTGCTACCAAGGCTTTTCCTCTTTACCTTGTATCTATAGTGGAAAAAGCTATTATGTAAATACTATTTTCACTATCCATGAAAGAAATATAAACCCCTCTATATATTTTCTTTCTTTTTTTATGTGTTATGAATGATTATTTTGACTAGATATACCTAGAGTTTTCACATAGGGACAGAAGAGAACTTTCTAGTTAATTAGTCTTTAAAGTTTACTAACAGAAGGAGAAAGAGAAATAGAAGAATAAAGAAGGAAATATATGGAAAGTAAGCTTCCAAAAATTATGAATTTATCACGTAAAAGACAATTTATATCTCCTCTGCAAGTTAGGAGAAACTTTAGAATCAATAAAATTAATCTGGGCATACTCATTTATGAACGAAAGACATTACAGATGTTTTAAATAATAACTATATTATTAATAATATTAATGATAACTACAATAATAATAACTCAGTTTCTTAACAATTTCATCAGAGCATCACTTAATTTCTGAAGTATGAAAACAAAGGAGGACAGTGTTTCCTGTGTTAAACCAGTGATCTCTTTCCTTCCAACACAGGCGATAAGACATACTTCTCTGGAGGGTGCCTTACGTTTTAGTTTGAAGGCATCTTTCAAAATTATTTTTTATACTAAAATGTTCTTAAATGGCTCCTGCATTGTCACTGTTGAAATTTTGACAGAGAAATGGGCACGTAAATTAATTTGTTAGTGAGAAATCTTAAAGGGAACAGCTTTACCTTGGGAGAAGTTTAGTTTTACTTTGAGAGGACCTGTAAGAACCACAAGTCTGCAAAATTACGCAACCTCTTACCTCCAGAACTTGGCCAAAGGTTGGCTGTCACATCATATATCTAACAAAATTAACCCAAAACTAAGAGGCCTCAATGGACTATCAGAACACATTCAGCATGACTTTGGCAGGCAGCCACAGGCAGGGCAGTGCCCTGAGCATGCAGACTCACGAGCTCAGAGGTGCTCACTCCTGCCTACTTAGGGTCTCAGTCCAAGGCAATGAGGGTCTTGGTTGAATCTCAGTGAACCTTCACTTCTACCAATGACCTTCAGCCAAAAATCACCGGGAATATACCTATAGTCAAACAAATGTGGGTTTATTGTTTTACCATAGCCAGGGAGAATATGGAACTGTGGCCCCATTCACCTGCTACCCCCACTGTCTTTGTAAAACCAAAAACGCCATTTACAAAATTTCCCAACATTGGAGTAGCTCTTCTTGTCAGATTGTATTTTATGTGAAAATGGGAAGTATGGAATAAAAATATTGCAAATTGCCCATTTTGAATATATAGGCATCAAAGACCTATTTATAGAACAGATAATTAAGAGCAGGTTAAGTGTGAACTTAGGCAAGTGACAAAACCCCAAAGATATGGGAGCCAGCACTGCCACGCTCAGGTGGAGGGAGTCTCGGCCTTTTTTAGAGTGTCTGTATTCAGGGTATTGGGAGGCCTAGCAGACAGGTTCCTAAATGTTGTTTATTTCAACCAAACAACACTGCTGGCATTTTGTTCATAAATACGGGTCTAAATAATTTATACACCATGGGGAACTGTGGGTGTCTCAGTAAAATACTATTAAAAACGTATGAAAGACTGAGTAGACCAAAAAAAAAAAAAAAGAAAAAGAAAAAAATGGCCAGACCATGTATCAAAATAGAACTCTAATCCATAATCTGCAAGCAACCAGACCAGCAAACCAAATCGTTCTCTGCAATAAGCAGCCATGGAAACCAGCCTACTGTATGTCGGAATTATAGAAAGTCTGAACATATCTCTAGCAACAATCCAGGAAGCCAAACAATAGCTTTTGTAACATCAGCCCTCAAATGGCCAGGACTTGTTAATATTTATCCTGGAAATCATCTTCCGAAATTTCTATCTCCAGTTCCAGTTCAGAACCACCTAGAGAAAGCCAAATATGTACCCCTAACTGGTTGCATGCCCTGCTTCTAGTTAGTTCCCAACAGCCTCCCTACACCCACAGCCTCCAATCCGGGCACACCCGAAGTCTTCCCTTTTTCCTCTATAAACCTTTCCCATTCCTTTGCCTTCCTTCAAGTCTCAGACAAAAGGCAAGTGATGGTGGCTGACACCTTTGCTGCAACAAGCTCTGAATAAATAGCTTGTGCTTGTTCTCATCTGGTTGGCCTTTGCTTATTTCCATAGGAACTATAAGAAAGGAACTATTACTGAAATTGAGCTTAGCACAGGTGATTGAGGGAGGGTTCAAGGAGGTGGGTCTCCTGGTTTGTATAAAGTAGCAGTAATTCTCTAAGAAGGTGCAATGGTTAATTCTAGAAAGAATAAAGGATGAAACAGGGCTAAATCTATACTTGCTAAAGCAGCAGCAATGGTATTAGCCAGAAAGGGGGGAATATTGGGTAACTGTTGTTGTTTGCAAAATATTTGGGGCATGAATATGTAGTTGCCTTATTTTAGGACATGTCGTTATTCTCAACCCATCACAGTCACAGAGTAGACTTGTCTGCTAGGTGGTCGGTGAAATAACTGATGTTCAGTGACAGAACACAGTGCCTGCAGTGTGATGGGCAGGCCAGATCCCTGCGACACCAACGTCTGACTAAAGAAGCCAGGCAAGGTCTTGGTTACTAGAACAACTACTCAATTTCTCTAGAGTAAATGATTTGGAGAAATCTACTCCTCGGAGTACTTGTTATACAATAGAGAGATGGTTAACCAGTTTTCTGTGGCAGAGTATATATCTCTAAGATTAGTCTAATATAGATCAAATATCTTTCTACCTGCCCCACCCAGGCCGCTAATTCTTATTTTCTTAAAATTTCTATTAGCAAAATTATTACTGCAACTAATAATCATGTTAATAATGATAAATTATGAGCCTACTTTTCTTTACTTATCCCTTTCATAGTATAGCTGCATTAACTTTTTAGAAATTCTACATAAATTGTGGCTAAACTTAAAAAATTAGACCTAGAATTTTCTGCTGTTTGTGAGTTTATTTCTTTTTTTCTTCTACTCTTTCTTCTTATTCCATGTAATGTAATCATAATTTTAGGGAAGTTTCATCAGGGATTGATATGCTATTTTAAACCTTAACACTATACCCTCCCTTTTCCATACACTTTGTAAAATATTCAAAAGATATTGGTGGTTAAAAGCTATTTGGAGGTACATAAACGAGAGAATGATTAAGAAGCAGATTGGTCACAGAAGTTGAATCTCAAGAAAAAACAAAAACAGAGATTAAAAATATTTTACATTTATGCATCCATAACGTTGAACACTCTATTTTGTACTGCCGTGTGTATTATATTTGACATGGCAAAGTCAGAATTGTTCTTATTCCTTAGAAGACATTTTGAAAGTCTGCATCAAGAACTGCCGTATGGAACTGTCACCTCTTTGTTGAATCTCCTGAGTCCTTGTGAGGGCATAAAATTAACAGTAAAGATAGGATGTTCACAGGGAACAAGTATTATATTTATTTAAGATAATGAGTTTTCATAAAAGACCCAGATAAAGGTATTTCTAATTAATAGACACATGATTTTTTTAAATGACAAAGAACTGAATGTCAACCTACAGAACCTCTACCCTGTGCCTTCCCTAGTTGATGATGAGTCCCCTGAGGTTCATGCAAATTCACTGCTAAATAATGTTCCTTTTCTGGAGAAATGAAATTGAACAGAAATGTGAACAATGGAGTCACTGAAACATAACCTTATCTCTCTTAAGCATTCTTACTAAAAAAGTTTGAACCCTTTACAATGGTATGCAAAAATATGACTGAATAGTGTGTTGACAGACTTCACTAGAACCTGTCCCCAATAACCATAAACCTGCAAGCTGCAAAAATGTCAACATTTTTGCCCATCTCCCCACCAAAATGAAGTTTACAATCAGATTTAGGCTGAATGTAGAACGACAGTATTTTTTTGTGGAATTCCACTATAGAGACTTTTCATTTCTACAAGAAGATCGTTTAATTCTATCCCTCTACATTCTTGAATGAATAGAATTTCTTTATCAATGCTTTCTCCTCACCTGTGTTTTGCAGTTTCTTTATTCAAAGTGTGTATTTTCTGTAGTTATTTGTGATATGACTTCTTGTTTGCTACACAGCAGTTGTCAGTGGTTGTAAATCAATTCCTTAAAGCAATTAATTAAAAAATTTAAGGCAGTTAATCCAGACTGAGGCTTCCAAACTCATGGATCACCAGCTGGGTTTATGGATACCATCTGGCATATACTGATTTTTTTTTATTTCTTTTTTATATTTTGAAGTATAGATTGTTCAGTAAAGGTTTTTCCCTGAATGATTCAGAATATAATATCTTACCCAAAATCTCTCATTGTAGATAAGTATAGATAGGTATAAAAAATGAGATAATAAATCTCATTTGGTGAATTATATTATAAAAACATATCATGTGAATTTCCTTTTAACTTTTTTCTACCCCCCCTTACCTATTTTTCTAAGTCTGAGAAAAGCCAAAATTTTTATTAAGAAATTCTCAAACTTCTAAGACCCAGTGGCATTTTATAAAAACAAACATTTTGTAACACTGTGTCCTACCTTAAAATGAAAGTTATAGATTTCATACCTGCCTATATAAGCAACATAAACAAAGATAATGGCATAAATGCAATACAAGAGCCATATTAAAACAATAACAAATAATAGTGTTCAGTGTAAACGTGGGACATAGCCACATTAGAAGTCTACTGAAGTAGTGAGATGCTTGCAATTTGAAACAGAATCACTGTGAGCAATGCAAATACAGAAAGATACTGTAATAAGAACGATTCTATTCTTAATGATACAAAGCTGACGGCTCTCAAAGTGCCAACCCGCCCCTTCCTCCATATCTGGATAACCTAATAAGATCCCCACAAACACATACCCTCTGTCCCAAGTCACAGGTTGAAACTGAAATAATGGCAGAGCGCCCCCAGCCCGCCTCCTTCCCCTAACCAAAATAAAAACTCCAAGCCACTCATCTCCTCTTGCTATCGTTTCTCTTCAGACAGAACCTGAGTCCTTCTCACTGAGGTAATCCACTTCCTGTTTACTACATTAGTAATAAGCTTTATTTAACATCCATTAGTATTTGTGTGTCACTGGAGTCAACATATATAAATCCCCGGAGTGGTGGGGGAGATATTCCCTGCATCCAGCAGGGAGTGCTAGATGCCTAAATACAGTTTTTAAAAGCTATCTTGTATATTTTTGGTGAATAAAACAGCTACTATTTTATCAACGTGGGTACGGATTTTTTGAAATGGTAAATAAGGTTCAAGAAAGCTTGGAGAAAAAGTACAATTTTCCCCTGATTTACCTATTACCTCCCTCTTACAAAATATTAAAAATAGCTAAGATTTAGAGAGTGCTTATTGTCTGCCCAGCACTATTTTAGGTTCTTTACATTTTCTCCTTACGCCAACCTGATGGTGGTTTGATTATCACCGTTTTACAAATAGGAAAACCAAATACAGAGAAGACAGGCGACTTGCCCAAGGTTACACAACGAGTGACAGATTCAGCTTTTAAATCCTAATAATCCACTGCTGAGATGTCTGCTCTTAATATTTTGAAATTTTCTTAGATCTTTTTCATTTACATGCAAAACAAAGTTAGATACAGGTTTCAGGTAATTAATCATAAAGGAGCTTTTCCCCCACACATTTGTGGCAAGGCCGTCAGCAGTGTTCGGCACGCATTACGGCGATGACAGCTTCCCACGTTGCAGAACGGGGTCCAGCTAACTGCCCGTCGGACCTCACGCACCTGACGCGCTCCATCCTGCACCTACAGGCCTTGCGAAACCACAAACACTGCTGAGAATTTTCAAAGTGCCCCAAGGTGGGAGCAGTTTCTCTACTGAGACTACTGCTTTATGTTTTATGTAAAAATGGAAGCAAGTGATATAATATTGTAAATTGCCCATGTATGTCATATTGCCACCAAGAACCCGTTCGTAACACAGACGATGAAAAGAAGGAGGTAAGTGTGACTTTGAACAAGTCACATAAACTCACAGAAATGCAAACCAGCATTGCATGTTGAGATGGCAGCTCTTTTACATCTTTTCAAGTGTTTACATTCAGGGTATCCAAAGCCTAGAAAATAGGTGGTTATTTTGAGAACTAGGTATTATTTCACTTAACAGCATCCCTAGCATTTTGTTAAGAAATTGGGCCTAGTTTACAGAATTATTTTTAAACTTCTTGTTCTCACATTTCTATTCTTTCAAGTAAGTAAGGTCTAGACACAAGGCCTTAGGGAATGATAAGGAGATTTAATATTCTTTCTTTATTTCACATTTATTTAAGCTGATGATCAAAGCATCTATATTTAAAACCTCCAAAGCAATTAATCTCAAATAGCTACAGAGATTTTTTTATTTCAGAATTCTCAAGATTAATTTTGTCTAAAGTCATAAGAATGAGACTATGACAAAATTAAGTTTACTGAAGCATGCATGTAGAATGCACATTCCTTTATGCATTTTTGCCACGCAGGAAGAAGTATACCGACAGCTTATAAAATATTTAAGTCATGGCAAAAGAGCAAGTTAGATTTTTTAGCAACTTTATTGGAGTTTTTAATGCTACTGTTAATATTTTATCATGTTTTAATTTCTATTTTTTATAAGTTTTCCTTCTATTTAAACAAAACTGTTATTTATATTTTTGGTATTATATTTGACATGGCAAAGTCAGAATTGTTCTTATTCCTTAGAAGACATTTTGAAAGTCTTATACTAACTTCCCTCCATCACCGTGTTTGACCTTTGGAGAAACAGCATTTTACTTTGGCTTTTGAATTAATTTGGAAGTGAGTCTCCGCATTCTAAAACAACCGCTGAATCACCAAAGAGACACTAAAGGAACCAGGAATGCATCAAGAATTATTTATAAGTAATTCTAAAGCTCTTAGATACACAGTTTCAAAGTTTGGAGAAATAAATGTGGCATTTATCAGCAACATTTTCATGCCAATGCGATACGACTTATTGAGTAAAATCCCATTGCAAACATCAGTCCTTGGTTGCCATTAGGAAAATGCTGAGAATCACATTTCCCAGCTATAGTCAATTTTAAAGATATTTCCAGCATCAACTTCCTGTCAGAAGCTGATATTGAAAAAGCAAAACAACAAAGACAAACTCTTTTCAATAGAAAATTACCCTCAGACAAAGAGATACCCTGTGAACTTGATTAATAACTTTTAACGGTGTTTGACTATAAAGCAGTGATGAACAACATAAGAATAAAAAATTGAGAACAGTTATTTATCCTAGTCAAGTGTCTTTTTCCTTTAAAATAATTTCCATTTTAAATCAATTTTTTTCATTGACTCAGCAACTTAAAATGTAAACAGTTTCATAGTTTAGTAGAAAGGTAATGAACTAGAACTCGAGGGCACTAGGTTTCAGGTTCGAGACTGTTAGGAGATCTGACAACTATTTTGCTTATTAAGAGCTACATGTACATGGTTATATGAGAAATGAGGTTGCCCTAGATACAGTTTTTAATTGGTGCTTGGCGAAGTTCCCTAACGGGCCATGGTGGGGGGTAGGGAATATGTGTGGTGGGGGGGTTGGGCGGCATGATTCTTAGATTTTAACCTTTGATTCAAACAGAATAGATTTGCATTTATCTGTTTTACATGTTGGGCTGCCGCATAAATTTTAATTTAAAACAAGTGTTGGTAATTTACTTCTATTTAACACCAAAGGTTTGTGAATGATTTTTCTCTAGCAAGTCCTGAAATAATTCTACATTCCTTTTACAGAAGGGGTTTCATTAATAAAAACAAAGGCAAAGTTTGAGGGAAAAAAACTGCTATTACTGTGTAATGACTTTTTGTGGCTCTGTGGTTGGGATGCATTATAGTTCGCAATACCCAAAATATAGCATCAACCTAAATGTCTACCAACAGACGAATGGGTAGAGAAAAGTGGTGTATGTACCCAAGGGAATACTATTCAGTGATAAACAAGAATATAATCCTGTCATTCACGGCAACATGGATGAGCCTGGAGGCCATTGTGTCAAGTGAAATGTGTTAGGCACAGACAGATAAATACCACATGATCTCATTTGTATTTGGGAGCTAACAAAAATTGAGCTCATGAAAGATGAGAGGAAAATTATGGTTATTAGAGGCTGAGAATGATAGAGGGGCAGGGAGGATAGGGAGAGGCTGGTTAATGGATACAAAATTACAGCTTGGTAGGAAGAATAATTTCTAGTGTTCTATAACACTATAGGGTAAATATAGTTAACAGTAATTTATTATATATTTTCAAAAGCTAGAAGAGAGGATTTTGTATGTTCTCAACACGAAAAATAATAAATGTTTGAGGTGATGGATATACTAATCACTCTTACGTGATCATCACACAGTATATACCCGTATTGAAATATCATACTGTGTTCCATAAATACACATGATTATTACTTGTCAACTAAAAAAAAAGAAGAGTAAGGGTGAAGAAAAGGAAACAGAAGGCAAAGGACAGAACAGAAGAAACATAAGTGGCAGTAAGGTTAATGTGATCAGGTTTTCCATAAGTGCCTCAAATGTAAGATTTTTTTTACAGAGATTACATGTCAAAAAAATAAATACACATATTTTGAGTGCCTCTTGCATATTATCTAAAGGTGAATAAAATGCTATCTTTATTCTTTCTATAAAGACATCACTGTAATATAAGAAGTGCTTACTTTTGTTAAACACAATATGAACTTTTTGCCCAAGAAACAAACACATGAGATCTATGGATATATTTTTATTGGTTGGAGAGGACAATGCAAGACTTGGCATAGGGTGTATAAGATTTCTCTAGTATATTTTCATTTGTACCATCTGATTTGATTAAAAATGTGTTTTACTTCTTGTTCTCCTTGTTAATTCTCAACAAAATGAACAAATTTCAACACAACTAGATAACTACATGACTTGGTTTCAGGAAGTAAGACTCAACTAACTCATTTTTTCACATTTTAATGCTGCTTGCAAATGATGGTCTTCTTTACTTTTTAGCTACTTTGTAGAAAATCAACTCAAATATTTCAACTTTTCTTTTTAAAGTTAACCTCATAGAGCAATTGCCATGATAGCACAGAGAACTCCTACACACTACTCACCCAGCTTCTCCCACTACTAACATCTCACGTAATCACAGCACAATTACCAAAACTAAGAAATTAACCTTAGAACAATATCAGTAACTAAGTTACAAACCTAATTCAGATTTCACTATTTTTTCCACTAATATCCTTTTTCTGCTTCGAGATACACTCTAGGACCTCACGTTGTATTTGGTTGCCATGTCTCCTTAAACGTTCTCCAATGCGATCCTCAGTGACCTGGGTTGAATTTTGCCCCCACCCCAGCCCATTCCTGTGTCCTAATGTCCAGTACTTCAGAATGTGACATTATCTGGAGATAGAGTTTTTATAAAGGTAGTCCAGTTAAAGTGAGGTCAATAGGATGGTGGGCCCTAATCCAATATATCTGGTGTCTTCATAAAAAGAGAAAATTTCAACACAGACATGGACAGAGGAAAGATGATGAGAAGACACAGGAGACAGTGGTCATCCCCAAGCCAGGGAGAGAAGTCTGGAGCAGACCCTTCCCTCACGGCTCTCAGAAAGAACCCCTCCCCCGCCCTGACAGCCCTTTGATTGTGGACTTCTAGCCTCCAGAATTGAGACAATAAATTTCTGTTGTTTAAGTCAACAAATAAAAAGCTAACTTTATGTCTGTATTCTATTATTAGGCCTACAATTTAAAGCATTTGCAAATGTCTTTCATGATTAATTGCAAAGCTTAGATTTGTAGGTCAATGTTCTACATGAAGAGCAGATTACTTTTAAACATTGTTAATTCTCTATTGATCACTGTTAAACTCTTTGGCACCTAGTGAAGAAACAACTTTGGAATAATTTATTAGTGTTTGTGTCTACCATGGACTCTTAAAAAGTCTCTATTTTGCAACTCCTATGGTTGACTTGCTTATGTTCAGTATATCCTACGCCACCTCACCCCTATTAATGATGCTTTGATAGAACTTGTATCTTATTAACACTGTGAATAGTAATTTTAAGTAGCAATAATATGAATTTATTACAGACTCATTCTTTTTTAATGTGTATCTTCAGAGCTCCATCCTATTCATAGATAAGTTTTTATCTGCTCCCAACTCTGTGTCCTCTGTAGTAGAAAACAACAATGGAGAATTTTTTTTTCCCCACATGAAGATTTTTTTTTTTTTAATGTAGCTTGAGGTATATTTATACAATGGAATCTCATACAGCATAAAAATGAATGAACTCCAGGACACAACATGGACAGGTCATACAATGTTAAGTGGAAAATGACACAAAAGAATATACACAGAATGATTCCATTTACCTAACATCCAAAAGCAGACAGACTAAACTATATTGCGTAAGGATGCACACAAAGGTGGTCAAGCTCTGAATGAAAAAAGATTAATTGGTATTTCCTCAGACTTAAAATTGCATTATTGTATAGCTTTCTTGGCCTTTCCTTCAACCATAAGGCAATAATTATCTAAGTACACTTTATCTGAGTCCCTGCAACAACAAAGTGGCCTAAGAAAATGAATCTTCACAATAAAATATAATACTCCTCAATATAATAACATTCCTACTCAAGCATCCCTGTGTAGTTACTCCTGAATATTTTTAGTAGATATGATGGACATATAAAAATTAAAAATCCTGCACACATATTGAATTTTATTAGTTACATAAAAATTGTGTGAAAATAATTTAAAATCAAAGGGTCAGAAGGGACCCTAAAAATTTGATGAACCACTGAAACATTTTACAAAATGTTTTGACTTCTTTTGCTACAATATTTTTATCACAAAAATTAACATGTAGTCACATCTGCTTCTGCTTTAACGATTGTTCATGTTAATCTCATGAACATCTAATTTATCCTAATAAAAGACCTGAGAATAATTCTCTCCTTCAAAATGTGCTTTATTCTCTATGTTTGTTCACTTTTTGGGTTTATTGATTTTCACCTTAATGCATTCCCTGCTTATTTTCACCACTGACGATATTAATGTTCTTGGTCAGACTCTAATCAACTATTGCCTCATCTGTGAAAGCATTTTTTAACCTTCTTTAGCATTCTCAAAGCATTTTGTACATATCTCTAATGCAGATTTTTATCATATTTCATTATGTGTTTATCTTTCTCACTATCTCACTAAATTTTTCCTTCCTGAATTGCAGGGACTGTATTTTATTTATAAACCTATACCAGTGCCTATGAACCTTTTGTCTTTCCAAAAATATTTGTCAAAATAATGTTAAAATAACTGTTGAGGTCAGAATGGAAAGAAAAAAATTCCCATCTCAACTGAGTGGAAACTATGTTAATTTGCAACATAAGGTTAATTGAAAAATATCCTTTCATTTCCTAGTCTGACTTTCCTCCAGCTGTGGTCTTACCAAATTCAAGCGGGTTTAGAAGTTACACTGATCACGTGTAACCTGTGCGTGACTGTACTTTGTTAGAGGTTTGCAGTGAACACAAAAGAGATAAAGATGCTAACTAATAACTTGGTCAGGAGGTAAGAAGAAGAGAAAATATGATTTTTCTTTGTATTACACTTTTGTGTTTTAAACAAATTTGTATGTAATTCTCAGCATTTGAAAAAGTCACAGAATCCAGTTTGATGGCAGAACAAGGATTACGCCTTCTGGTTCAAGATGTCTGAGCTGATCATACACCTGTTACAGGCCCTAAAACTATGGAACTTGGAGAAGAAAACCTGGGAGAAAATATTTTTTGGGAGGGGGTTGGTTAGACGAAGATTTCTTAGGATACGAAATCACAATTATAAGAGAAAAACAATGCTAAACAAACTAAATCAAAATTAAAAAGTATTATTTATTAAAAGGTAGTTAAGCAACTGAGGAGAAAGCCACAGATTAGGAAAAAATATTTTCAAAACACTTCAGATAAAGGACTTACGTCCAGAATACACTATATACTCTTCCAACTCAATAAGAAGACAGATGATTCAATATTAAATGAATAAAAGATCTGAACAAATACTTCACTAAAGTAGACAAATGAATAGCTAATAAGCCTATGAGTACATGCTCATCATCATTAGTCATTAAATACAAGTTAAATTAAAATACAAATTAAATGCAAATTAAAACCACAACTAAATGTTACTATATAATCATTAGAGTGGCTCAAATTAAAAAGCATGGCTATAGCAAGCAATGAATACT
>CAUYSK010044261.1:0-14750 GCA_963575035.1 Avahi laniger | reverse complement strand
CTCTGAACCCAGTCATTTGCTCATCTAACTCTCTTTAGGGCGATTTCACAGCATGGCAAAAACCAACATCCTGGAGACAAAAGGACTCATAAAACCACTGTGTACGTCTGCCTCTTGACCTGCAAACCCTGGTTTTATGGTGACAAAAACCATTAAGTGAAGACATCATAGGATCAAAATTAAAATGTCTTTTTAAAAATATATCAAATTGACAAAGATTAAAAGGAATTATAATGCCCAGTGTTGGCAAGGATGTAAGAAGAAGCAGGCAGCCCTCTCTTCTGTACTTCCTGGAGCTCAAGTGGACAATTTGAATCACAAGCCCTAAAAATTAGGCAAATCCTATGACCCATCAATTACACTTCTAGGAATTTATCCCAAGGAAAAATAAATGAAAGATTCCATGGGCAGTGGCTCACATCTGTAATCCCAATGACTCTGGGAGGCTGAGGTGGGAGAATTGAGTGAGGCCAGGAGTTCCAGACCAGCGCAGGCAACATAGCAAAACTCCATTTCAAAGAAAAAAAATATGAAAAATTAGCCAGGAGGGACAGTGTGAGCCTGTGTTCCCAGCTACTCTGCTTAAGCCCAGGAGTTCCAGGCTGTAGTGAGCTATGATCACACCACCGCACTCCAGCCTGGGTGACAGAGTGAGACCTGTTTCCAAAAAATTAAAAAGAAAAAAAAAAATCAAAGATACATAGATATGACTTGCAGCGATTCTTTGTAATATCAAAAAATGGAAATAACCTAAATGTTCAAAGGTAAGAGGATAAAAATTGTAGAGTAGACACACAACAGGATCCTAGTAAACTCTTACAAAATAATACCATAGGCCAGGCAGGGTGGTTCACGCCTGTAACCCCAGCACTTTGGGAGGGTGAGGTGGGAGGATCAGTTAAGGCCAAGAGTTCCAGACCAGCTGGGGCAACATGGCCAGACCCCAGCTCTATAGAAAATCTTAAAATTATTGAAGTGGTGGTGCGAGGCTGTAATCCTACCTACTCAGGAGGCTGAGGTGGGAGGATTGATCACTTGAGCCCAGAAGTTCAAGGTTATAATGAGCTGTGATCATGCCACTGCACTCCAGCCTGGGCAACAGAGCAAGATCCTGTCTCAAAGAATAAATAATAAAAATGCTATAAAATAGAAAGTCAGCAAACCATACCCACAAGCCAAATGGACCTGCTTCCTGTTTTTGTAAATAAAGTTTTATTGGAACACAGCCACAGCCATTTGTCTACGTGTTGTCTATGGCGGCTTTCATGCTATAACAGCAGATGTGCAACAGCTCAGGTGGCCCATAAGGCCTAAAATATTTACTGTCTGGACTTTATAGAAAAAGTTTGTCTACCACTGCTACAGAAGAACGTTTAGTGACAAAGGCAAATGTTTATGCTATATTGCTAAATGAAAATTAAAAATCATCAAAAAAAAAAAAAAGAAAATTACAAATCAGGCCACCATATAATACCATTTTTGTTATACATGGAAATAAGACTGAAAGAAATTCCAATAACAATGGTGCTCTCTGGATGGTGGGATTATGGGAGGTCAGATGTGTATGTATGTTTCCGACAGGTTTTTTCGTTTTTCACATTGTCTACGCTGAACATACATTGTTTCTGTGAACATATATTGACCAGGGGGAGGAGGAAAATATAAGAATAACTGGGTCTCTTTATACATGGGTCTGGCTTCAGTGCCACTTTCCGTTCTCTGCCAAACCCCAACACCTCCCATTCCCCCTGGAAAGCACCTCCTTGCTCCCACCCCGCACCCCAATCTTGCTCTTGTTTTGCAAAATACCTCCTCTAAAGAAAAAAGGGAGGATGAATCCCTTGAATTCCCAGGCAGGGGCCACACATCAACATTCGCACCTGGAGACACTGGTGCAGGAGGAGACAGGGAGAGGAAGGAGGAGGAGAGAACGTATTTTTCCTGGTTTTGCCTCTGAACTTAAAAGATGAAAAGACAATCCTTAATAGATATTCAAGGCCCTGGTCCATTCTCCAAACCAAGAATTCCCAAGCTTTGCCACAATCTAGGACACTGGACACTCTCCTAGACTGTGTCCCCTTTATGTACCCATTCAACAAACTTTCCTAAGCGCTCATGGTACAAAACATAGCCCTACCTCAGAAATTGCAGAGACAAGCTTGGAAACTTACATAGTAATGATAACCTCTTAACAATAACTCTTACACTTGTACAGCTCATTACAGTTGTCAGATATCTTTTATATGCTTATGTCATTCATTTCCCCTTAATCAGTGAATGTATAAACGATCAGACATGATCAAGCACCTACTCCGTGCCTGGCACCGTGGGCAGTACACGAGCACAGCACAGTGGCCCTCAGTCGAGCTGCACATCAGGATCACCTGGGGAGCTCTAAAAAATAAATAGATGTCAGAACCTCTGGAAGTGCAGCCCAGGAACCTGATTTTTAAAGCTCCCCCAGGGAGCTCTCCCAAATGCAACGCAAAATGTCCAAATGAATTCTGCAATTTGGCCGCACATTAGAATCACCCAGAGAGTCTTTAAAAAGTCTCAGAGTTTAGTCCAGCACCCAGATCAAGTAAATCAGAATGTCTATGCCTGGACCCAGGTGATGATCTTCTCTAAAGCTCCCTGGGTGATCCCAACATGCAGCCAAAGTTGAGAACCACTGAACTGGAGGAATTCAGAAGTGATAAGAGGGCAGGCTAGAGCAGCCAAGGAATGTTCCTGCAAGAGATGGGATCTGAGCCATGTCTCCAAGAACGAGCAGAAAAGAAGAAAGGAATTTGAGGGCAGAGAATAGCACAAGCAAACATTTAGCTTCGGTGAAAGATTCACAGTGAGAAATAAGGCTGGGGGCATAAGGTGGGGCCAGATCTCTAGGAGCCCACGATGCCAAGTAAGGGTTTAACGTATAACTAACAAGAGAGTCATAGAAGATTTTAAGCAAGGAAGTGACTGCTTTGAGATTTGGGGGAAGGTAAATCTGGGAGTAGATAGATATCAAGTGCTTAGAGAAAGCCTGGGGCCAAGGGAACACATTAAAAGATTGTTAAAAATTTCCTAAAGTGACAATACCCAGTAATGGAGAGTATACAGAGAGATGAACATTCTATGCCCATCCTATGTCTGTTCTCATGTCCATATGCACTCACTATGTTGGTACAGCCTTTCAGGAAGGCAGGGCAGCCCCAGCCACTAGGGTGCCTTTGTGAGAATTGGAACAAGATGCTCCTACCTCCAAAGAGACACAACCCACCCCAAGCCACAGTACATGTCTTGGCAAGCAGAGTTGAGGCTGGATTTTCAGCCCCCGTCTTGGTCCCCTTGACATTGGATTTCATGTGCAGTAGCCCTGCTAGAGGGCAAGTTCACAGACCTGTGGGACTGTACATAATCAACCTCAGTTATGGGTCACTAAACATGGAGCATTCACGGATTGTTCCTGCACAAAAGCGGGTTCACCACAGAGCTACGTGTATCTCAGAAGTGCCTGAGAAAGCAATGAGGGTTCCAGAAGAACTTGCACCCAGGGCAGAGCAGACCAGTAGATGCTCTCTCTGCCTTGATTGAGAACCCTGCTATGGTCAGAGAGCAACATGTCCAGCAGCAGGGAGGACTCAAGGCTGCTTTAAGCCAATCTTGGTAATTGTCATTCCCTTTGCCAGAAATTGATCCAAGGGAATATAACTCAGTTCTAGCTAACAATACCAAGAGGTGTTTCTGGAAGGATTTGCCTCCCCGAAAAAAGAGACGTATGTGAAGTGGAAGGCCTTTTGCTGCCACCAAGAACCCCCATCCTTGTTTCCTATTTGGAAGAATGTTGTGTGAAGATACAATGTTGGAGCTGTGGCAGCTACCTTGCCACCATGAAGAATCTCAAAGATTCTTAGAGATTCTGAGCCGAGAGCATCTCAGAGATTCTGACTCAGTACCCTGACCTTGCTGAGCTGCTTAACTAATCCTGGGACCACCTACCTCCAGATTTCATGTTTTGCGAGATAATTAAATGCCTTTATAATTTAAGTTACTAGTCTTTAGTAACCTAATAATACTTGTACTTTAGTACAAGTAATATTACACTACTTGTAGCTGAATACATCTGAGCATTCTGAACATTTGCCATTTAATTCATTCGACAAGAATTTAACGAGCTCCTACTTGATACTAGGGATTTAAAGATGAATAAGTTTCCAACCCTCTGGGAGTTTAAATTCTAGTGGGGAAGACAGACAGTTAAACAAACCAGCCCATGGGACAAGTGTTCTAGCAGAGGTATGAACAAAATGTCACAGGATGATAGAAAGCCAATTGACTGGGTCCAAGAATAAGAAGATATCCAGGTGGGGTTTTGTTTTAGATCTTAGGTCTGAGTGACACCCAGGTAAAGATGTCTGTGATGTTGCATGTAAGAGGCCTGAATTAAACATACACTCTTGGAAGGTAACGTTGCAGAACTGGTAGTTGAAATCATGGTAGATATTAGTATCTCCCCATATATCCGTCAGGAATGCTTTCAGCTGCAGGTAGCAGAAAACCTAACTCACAGCAGCTTAAAAATGACAATAGCAGGTTCAGTCCAGCACTGATTCATTCATTGGCTTAACCACATCAAAGCTCCAGGGCAGCCTGGCTGTGATCGATTCTGCTGGACTTCTCCCCAGGCTCACAGATGGATGCTGCCGCTTCAGGCGCCAGATCCTCAAATCTTGTTTAAAGGCATAAAGGGCAGCCTCTCCCCCACACATTTGTTCCCTGAAATCCTTCCCACCCCACATTCAAGTCATGCCCGACTGGCCAGGAGTATGTCCTATGTCCACTCTTAAATAAATCACAGGCAAAGATAAATGATATACCATGAATGCTTGGATCAATCATGATTCATCTTTTGTCACAGAGAAGGCGTCACCTTCCCTGAACAACAAAAAAAAGAGAGAATGAGTATCAATGGGCAACCAACAGCATCTGCCGCTCCCCGAGGGAGCAAAGAGAATGCAAAAAGGACTAAGACAGAGAAATGGGACTTGTCAACTTTTTCAGGACAGGGGAGGAAGATGAAGAAGAAAAAATCTGAAAAGGAGGAGAAAGGACTCCCAGAAGACAAGGAAAGAGTTTCCAGAAGGAAGAAGTGGCCAACAGCTTCAAACATTTAGAGAGGTCAAATAGATGAGGACAATCCTGGCGAATGTGAGTCTTGGTGAGTAGGAGGTCACTCTTGACCTTGGCAAGTGTTGCCAAGAACATAAGAACATACTGAAAAGGATGAGTGGGAGGTGAAGAAGTGAAGTGTGCTGGAAAGGGGGGGAAATGAAATATGCAGCCAGAGAGAGAGGACTTGGAGGGGAAAGCTGTACTGAGCGCAGAGCCTGCCAGCACCAGAAGCTATAGCCGGACTGACTGAAGCTAAGCAGGGAGACTAACCGGCTTTTTCTACTGCATATTCATCAGGAAGCTTCTCGCCAGCTTGCGAGAGAGCGATGAGACAGAGGAGCCCCTCCCACCCTGGCTTCATGATTAATTCTCATCTCCCTCGGGGTTTGGCATAAAAGAAGGACTAATCATGTTCTCTCGCTGTCTGGGCAATTATGGTCTCCCATCAGCTGGTACAAAATGAGGAGTTTGTGACACTTAGTAGCAGCCCTGCCCCCATCACATTGGAGCCTTAATCTCTTAAATTAGCCAAATCAAGGGAAGTTTTGAGGTGTATTGTAATTCAAGTGGTGGGATAAATAACCCACTGGCCGGGCTGCACTCCAAGTCTCCCTGCCTTCGTGATGTTTAATTGGAGAAGACTAAAATGGCAAGACTGGCTCTACACACGCCTTACAGGGAGACAGCAGGGTCAGGTCGGCAAGGTTACAGCAAGCATGGGCCCAACCTGGGTTCCTCCCATGGGGCCATCCTAGAGCTTCCCCATCTGCTATCCACTCTGGACCCATGAGAGCAAAGGGATATCTTGGACTAGGGTGGGGAAGTCCGTGCTGAGCAGATCCCCCAAACTTGGGAAGGGCCAATATGACGACCCTGCAATCCTAGAGGCCCCCTATGTGTCCCTCTGTCCTGGCACCAATCACACAGCTGTGGAATCCTCCAGGCCTCCTTCTGTCCCACACTGCTTGTGACTTGAGGGCCAGGACCAGACTTGCCTTGTCACACCAGTCCACATCCAGTGCCCAGACAAGGACTAGCACAGGGCAGTACTCAAGGAGCGTTGGCATGTGAACAAACACACAAA
The DNA here is from genome assembly GCA_963575035.1 of Avahi laniger. Classification (NCBI taxonomy): domain Eukaryota; kingdom Metazoa; phylum Chordata; class Mammalia; order Primates; family Indriidae; genus Avahi; species Avahi laniger. The sequence continues at coordinate 8,512 of CAUYSK010044261.1, read as the reverse complement.
CAAATGGATGAAAGAGTGAGAGAAAGCAGAGAGCAGAGAATACATTGTGGCTACAAACCATTCCTCAAAGGGCATTTCTCAGGCTGAGCGCAGTGGCTCGCACCTGTAATCCCAGCACTCTGGGAGGCCAAGGGGGGGAGGATCACTTAAGCTTGGGAGTTCAAGATCAGCCTGAGCAAGAGCAAGACCCTGTCTCTACTAAAAAAAAGTAGAAAAACTTAGCTGGGCATGGTGGCATGTGCCTGTAGTCCCAGCTACTCAGGAAGCTGAGGCAGGAGGATCGCTTGAGTCCAGGAGTTTGAGGTTGCTGTGAGCTATGATGATACCACCGCACTCCAGGCAGGGCCACAGAAAGAGGCCCTGTATCAAAAAAAAAAAAAAAATTAAATTAAAAATAAACACTTAATAAATAAACACACCTTGATCATTGTGGAACATTTGAAAAAATACAGAAAACTATTAAAAAACAAAAAAGGGCAGCAATCATCCATAAGCTATCTCCCAGAGAAAACCACTATTGATGGTTTAGCATATTTCCTTCCATTCTTTTTTCTATGCATTTGTTACATGGTTCACAGTATGTTATGTATTGAATGAATTTTGTATCCTTTTACTGAAATGGAACAATTTTGTTGGTTTTTATTATAATAAAAGCAGTCCATCCTAGGCCTGCATACATACACCTAGAAAAAACCTAGGAAGGTCAGACAATGCAGAAACTAACCAACAGATATTTCTGGGTGCCTACTATATTTTAGGTCCTTAGGGTGCAAAGTTGAGCCAAGTCTTTCCCTCTAGGAGTTTATATTCCAGTCTGGGGAGAAACATAATAAATAGGTAAATAAACAAATAAGTTAATTTTGGATTCTGGTAAGGGCTTTCAAGGCACAGGATAATTCGGTGAAGAACAATGGGGTGGGTATGAGTATTTGGGGGCCCAGGGAAGGCCCCTTGAAGGAGGTGACACTTGAGCTGAAACAGACTTGGGTGATGCTCCAACAGCCAAAGGTGACCTGCTGGATGCTGTTTCCACAGAGAGCCTGGTCCACCCACAACATGCCCAGGGCTCAGGCTGAGACAGGGGCTCATCTAACATTCAGCAAGAATTTGCTGAGCATCTACTGTGTTGCTGGCACCAGAGAGACACTGAAGCACAAATCTGAAGCAGTTCCTTTTCTCATGGCTCCTAGTGCCTAGGGGAGACAGATACTGAACAAATAAGCCCACCAATATATTATATAAATACACATTTGTTAAGTGTGTGGGGTGAGCTGGGGTGGGAGGTGAGGAACCTACATTAAATTGGGCAATGAGAAAAGGCCTCTCTAAGGAAGAGATGTTTAATAAAGAGTCGAAGGATGACAAGGAGCCAGCAAGGGGCGGCAGCGGGAAGCATTCGGGTAGAGAGAAGAGACGCATCAAGTCGCAGAGCAGGAATGTGGGGATGTTCAGGGAACAGAAATGAGTCCTGTTTGGCTGGGGACTGAGATTCACGGGGAGCTGGGCTCTAAATGAAGTTGGCAAGGTGGGCAGGAACGGGGAGAGCCCGACAGGCCAGAGTGAGGAGGTTGAAGTTCCTACTCAAGGTGATGGGAAGCTAATGGAGAAGTTTAAGCATGAGAATACCAGGATCTGGTTTATATCTATTTAATCACTTCGGCTGCTGTGTGAAGAAGTAAATTACAGAGTGGTAAGAGTGAAAGCTGTAAGAAATTGCAGCGACTCAGATCAGGGAGAGAAGTGAATGCCACAGAGAGAAAGTTAAAACATGGAATTAATAGGATTTGATGTCAAATGAGAGACTCCTGGTTTGGGCACCTAAATAGACAAAAGTGCCACTCAGAGTTGTAGAACCTGAGCTCCCTCCTTTCCTGGGATTGGGAGGGTACAAAGAAGACTTAACCCCCTTCGGTCTTGGAACGCATAATGCCACCTTAGTAGCTAATAACTACTAGGGAAGCCTCAACATTCAGCTTTGATCTCGATATATGACCCAATTTGTTATTCCACTTCACTTTCATCCTTGGCCTTTGGAAGATTAATTGCAAAATGTCTATTTCAATGTTGGCACTTGTATGCGATGGGCAGTCATCTGCCCACGTACTCGGCCACCATATTTTGCCAGCAGAACAGCATCGTAATCCAAACGGGGCGTGTCATTTCAATTTATCAATATATGTGGCTATTCCATTTCAGCTCAGGTAAGCATCCCCAATGAAACTTGGAGAGAAAACCTCCTTGTGTGCTCTGTGTTGCAATGATTGTCTCAAGATTTAAAATTCCTGAAAATTTAACAATCGGCTCTCGCCATCCGAGGGGGTATGAGCTGGCCCCAGCACACCAGTGCTTCTGCTTAGGGTAGCTGGGGAAGGCTATTGAGGAGTGACAGATTTGAGCAGCTGTGTCCCATGGGTGTCCTCCAGTCCCAGATAGCTATGGGGTAGACCCAGCTTAGCCTCAGGGAAGCTCCATTATCTCACCTAAATTACTATTATCCTCCTCATTCCTTGACGCTGTCATTCCCAAGGGCCACAAGGGCCACACGCTGGCCCTTGGGAGTAGAGACACTGCTTTGTCTCCTTTCACCGCCCCCGCCCCCCAGGCAGAGCTTGTTGGCCACCTTTCTATTAGTTAATAGAGAAACCAGCTTTAAACCACTAAGCCTTGATCCTTTCGTGGGAAAACTCCCTCAGCCACTGTGTAGGAGAGAGCGTGATCGAGCCAGCTGTGGGATGAGGAGAAAGAGGAGAAAGGCACTAAGGTAGGAGATGCGGAACTGACCCCAAGGCCTTTCTTCCTCTATACCCGCATCTATCTAGAGGGCTACTGGGGAAAAAAAGAGGGAGGAAGAGAGAGAGAGAAAAATGATTTCACAACAGGTTTGTCCCAACTTTTCAACACATCGTAATATCTTTTTTTGCGTGCTTCTGGCTAGGATAGAATAGTTCGCAGCAAGCCAACACTTCCTGTGGCAACAACTAGAAAAGCCAGGTAAGTGGCAGAAATGATATTTATAACAGCAACAGAGAGCTGCAGAAGTTCTTCAGAGAGACTAACATTCCTGGGAAGGGTTGACCTTTCGGAAATGAATAGAAATTTGCAGCTCCTCTTCCCTCGGGAGCACTTTCCAATTCTGGGCAAGACTAGAGATTGATAATCTGGGTTTGTCCTATACGGAGGGCATTATTGTGGGACAGAGAAAGCAACAGAGCTTCTCACAGGCACGTGGGGACTGGAAAAACAAAATGGGAGACTGGAAGGGACTCAGATAGGCAGCCAGGTCCCCCTCATAACATATGCTGAAGTTCGAAGCCATGCAGGAAGGAGAGGTGAAAGACAGAACTTGACAAGCCTCCAATAAGAAGAATGGAAATTCTTATGCTTCTCCTGATGTTGAGGACACAATCTGCCAGGCCCTCATCTGGAAGCTGAGGAGAGTCTATCCTGGGAACAGGTGTGGACTGACTCTCACCAAATCCGTAATACAGCTTTGAACCAGTGGAGTCCCTGATCAGATTAAGGAGATCAGCCACACTTTCTGTCTTGCAGAGGACGTTGTAAACTGCCTCTGGTGGAAAATAAACATCTTATGGAGCCTCTACACTGCTTTTATACGTATTCTACAGCATCGGATCCAAAATTACTAAGATCGTGAAGAGACAGGACTATATGCCTGATAATCAAATAAAAATATCCAAGAAGTAGATCCACAGATGATATAGATATTGGAATTAGAAGACAAGGACTTTTAAATAATTATTACTTATATATTCAGAAAATAGAAGAAAAGATGGACAAAATAGATGAGAAATGGAAAATTTCAACAGAGATTTAGAATCTGAAAAAAAACCAAATGGTTATTTGATAACAGCATGACAACAAAAAACCCAAATGGTCATTGAAAAATAGCATATCTGAAATTAAGAAATCAATGGCTGAGTTTAACAGATTGGCTATAGCAGAAGACAGGATCAATACATTGGAATATAGGTCAATATCTCTTTTGGGAAGGAACAAGGTAATTAGAGAAGAATATTCCTAAATACCTCCCTACCTCTTTCCCCATCCCACACACACCCTCCCTGCCCAACAATTTAGGTAATTATTTTTTAAGAGTCATTGCAACAGTTATTATCACTGTTGTTATTTTTATTTTGAAATAATTTCAGATTTACAAAAGTATTGTAGAGATAGTAGAAAGAGTCCCTATAACACTTCACCCAGTTTCTCCTAGGAGATATATTTTTAAAATAAGTGTTGTATCCTTGGGCAAGTCAAATGATTCTGGGTTTTTATTTCCTCATATATAAAATTTTAGGCCAGGTGCTGTGCCTCACGCCTGTAATCCTAGCACTTTGGGAGGCTGAGGCAGGAGGCTCATTTGAGGCCAGAAGTTCGAGACCAGCTTGAGCAATATAGGGAGACCTTGTCTCTACAAAAAATAGAAAAATTAGCCACACATGGTGACACACACCTGGAGTCCCAGCTACTTAGGAGGCTGAAGCAAGAGGATTGTTTGAGCCCAGGAGTTTGGTTGAGGTTGCAGTGAGCTGTGATGACACCACTGATTGCACGCTAGTTGGGGCAACAGATCAAGATCCTATCTCAAAATAAAAAAAAGTAAAATTTTAAAGTTGGGACATATTTTCCAAGATCCCTTTCAACTCCAACATTCCATGAGCCTAAATCTAAGATATGTTCTACTGGCCCCCAAAAGATGGTAATCAATAGTTTGTATGTATTGAGCTATCACTATATGTCCATCGCTTTACATACGTTATCTTTCCTTTATTCCTCATAAAGCTGAACCTATGAGGTCAGTTCTATTATGATGTCCATTTTACAGATAAAAAACTCTATGCTGCACAGACATTACGTGACTTGCTGAAAGCCCTGTAGCTTTCTGCACTGCAGAAAAGGAAGTGGATTAACTCTGTTAACCCAATTTTAATGAGCATTTACCTGGAGAAGGTGAGGAGAGAGATCAAAGAAAGGAAAGAAGAGGACAGTACTGGGGTGATCACAGTACAGGAGAAAGGGCCTCTAACTGAGAGTAGCAGCTTTATTGGAAGTTCCAGATTTGCCACTTCTTAGCTTTGTGACTTGAAGTGATTCACTTCAATGCTCCAAAGCTCAGTTTCTGCATCCCCCAAATGAAGAAAATCCAATAATAATAGCTAACACACACGGTGCATACTGTGTGCCTGGCATCATTCTAAGCCTCTTATTCATTCATTGCACAAATATTTACTGTAAACCTCTCTGTGTCAGGCAGTGTCCTAAGCTGCCAGGCATGGCAAACAAAACAAAGTTCCCTCCTTTCTATTGCTTTCTGTCTAATGTGGGGAGACAGACAAGGAACAGGTACAAACTACTCACCTTACCAAAGCTGTACAGGGCAGGTACTATTATTATCCCCATTTTTAAATGAGGAAACAGGCATAGAGAGGCTAAGGGATTTGCTCAAATTTGCACAGCCCATGGGCAACAGAGACGGATTCAAATGCAGGCAGTTTGGCTCCAGAAGCCACATACTCGAACCCAGGCTGTTCTGCCTCTCCAGTAACTGCCTTCCAAGGTTCTGTGAGCATCAAATGAGAGAAAGTCTATAAAAGTACTTTGTAAACTATAAAGCACTGTATTCAGGTTGGAGCTGATGACGTGGCTGGCCAGGACCTGCTGAGACAGTGATTGCGAGGAAAACTATCCCCAGTCTCCTGCCTTCACCACCGGGCCAGGGCCCTTCTCTCTGCTACCCTCCAGCTCTGGGGCCACCAGGATGCTCCTGGTATGAGTGCTAGGGGCTGGGAAAAATGTAAAACGATGAATTCAGCTCCCTTCTCGGTGGCTCAGATGCCTCTCAGAGACAGCCTGGAACCCTAACTCACTCTTCAGCCACGTTTTTATTTTGAGTTCATCGTCTTGTAGAGAAGAGAAGCCCCCTAGGCAAGGCGGTGACTAAGGCTGGTGACTCACACACCCTGCCAGCCTCCTCTGTGCACCGGCATCCCTCGGATAGGAGACTGGAGATCGTGTCCCTGCCTGCCTGCTCCGGGACGAGGCTGGGGGCTGAGGAAGCCAGGACTTCCCTTCAGATGGAGCAGATGGCTGCTGCTTAATAAAAGCCGCCACTAGTCACACACAAACCCTCGCACGCACACGCACACACGCACGCACGAAATAGGCTCCTGCCTCGGAGAGGGCCTTATCGGGCTTAGAAAAGGGCACTTGATAGTTACTTGGTGGCTGAATCAGTGGATGAATGGAAGAGTAAATGACAGCTCACATTTGCACAGCACTTTACAGTTTACAAGGCATTGTCACATATATCACCTCATGTACAGAATGGAGAACCGCTTTTCCAATTATATAGATGACAAAACTACTGAGGCTCAGAGAACTGCTGCCCACTGTTTAAATTCTCATAGCTGACTGGGGCATTTACTGAATGAATGAGTGAGTGATTTCATGAGCCAGGATCTGAAACCACATTGTCTTCTCCGAATTTCATACTCTTTCTACCACGTATCATGCTCCTCTCTTCATGAAGATTTAAACAGTCTCCTCTGAGAAACTGAAGTTGGAGGTAGCATGAGAACAAGACTGTGCAGACATCTCTCCTAAAGGCCCAATGTCACCTTCTTAGCTGATGCCTTTCCATGGACAGAGTGACCTACCTTCCTGAGCCCTCCAAGGCCTTGCTCTCACAACCCGCCCGGTCCACCGTGGGCTACTCACATGCCCCACGCTCCTTAGACCGTGAGCCCCAGGAGGAGCACTGTGCCTTGCTCACCCCATGTCCCCAGCATCTGGTATCACTCAGGTTCAGAATGAATGATTGAGGTACCTGGCAAATTCCCTTTTCCTATGTTCCCTGAAACAAGGAAACAGCAATGGCCTGACCCGCAAGATTCTGCCCAATGGTTGGGTATCAAAGGAATATACAAGACCTATTCTGAAAGTCCATCCTCTCTCTCTCTCTCTCTCTCTCTCTCTGTTTACCAATGCTCAGGAGGAGGCTAAATATCAACAGGGGGATCCCAGTCCCCAGAGAGCAAAAGGGGACAAGTGCATCCCAGATGCTCCGCCCCAGGCAGCCCCAAAGAGCTAAATTTTCTTTCTCCCTCAAAAGGACCCGCAGAGCAATGCTTCTGCCCACATCTTGGCTCTCCCACGTCCCCCCTTCTCTGCCTCCCTGCAGACAGCCCGCTGCTGCCACCCTCCCACCCAGCCCTCTGCTATCAGAGCTCTGAACACCCAAAAAGGAAAAACGATTTGTGCTGAGCGAAGACAGAGCCAGGGAGGAAGGGAAGGGCTGCTCGCTGCCAGCTGACGTTCTGCAGACGGAGCTGCCTGTGTCTGTGCCAAGGGTGTGGCCACCGGCAAATTGAGAGATGGGGGAAGGGGAGAGAGAAAAATGTACTGATTTCCACAGCACGTCCTGAGTCCTTAAACTGCACTGAACTGGCTTCCCTGTGAGGGAGAATGGGATCAAAAGCCCATAAATGATAGGGAACCACAGGACATACATTCATTCAACAAACCCTTGCTGGGCATACTACATGCCAGGCAACACACTCAGCACAAGGAATGCAGGTGTGAAAGGCAGCACACCTGTCCTGGAAAATCTCACAATTGAGTGAAGAAATGGACCAGCAAGCAGGTGATTGCAGTACAGTGTGATCAGGAAGAAACAAGCACTGAACACAGTAAGCGGCTGGGGCAGGGGGACCTCACACAGACTCAGAAGCAGAGGGGTGGTCAGAGAGTCTGCCTGGAGGAGGAGACACCCAACACCCTGAGTCGTGAAGAAGAAAGAGGCATTAGATCAGTGCAAGTGGGAGGACAGGTATTCCAAGGCAGCAAAGGCACGAGGCCAGCAAGTGGCAGGATTTGGGGCAGCAGAGTGAGGGTGAAGAAGAGGAGCGGTCAGAGCATGAAGGCTCTTGTTGGAGAAGCCAAGGAGTGTGGATGCTGTGTTAAAGACAGTTGGGGTATTATCAAAAGGTTTCGGGGGCCGGGCGCGGTGGCTCACGCCTGTAATCCTAGCTCTCTGGGAGGCCGAGGCAGGCGGATTGTTTGAGCTCAGGAGTTCGAGACCCGCCTGAGCAAGAGCGAGACCCCGTCTCTATTAAAAATAGAAAGAAATTAACTGGACAACTAAAGATATATAGAAAAAATTAGCCGGGCATGGTGACGCATGCCTGTAGTCCCAGCTACTCAGGAGGCTGAGGCAGGAGGATCACTTGAGCCCAGGAGTTTGAGGTTGCTGTGAGCTAGGATGACGCCACGGCACTCACTCTGCCCAGGACAACAGAGTGAGATCCTGACTCAACAACAAAAAAAAAAGGTTTCAGAGGAAGGTGTGACTGACCAGACTTGCACTGGGGAGAATCAGTTCTGGTAACCAAGTGGGGAGTGGATTCCTCAGGCACAAGGTGGGAGGGTAGGAGGCCACCAGGAAGCTAGGGGAGCAACCTTAGTGAGAAATGGTGAGGACCTGGATTTAGGA